>JBCAUF010000002.1:20021718-20035949 GCA_038406115.1 Haemulon aurolineatum | reverse complement strand
TCTGAAAAAATAAATTCCCCCACATGATATATATTTCTATGTAATCAGATTTTTGTTGATGTCTAAAAAAGACAGAATCATTGAGAAGACATTTTGTCAAAGAAATTATAGAAAACAACATCATGCTAAAGAATAAATCATAGCCATGTCATAGAACTCTATTTGAAATCTAGAGAGTGTGAGGGGGAAATTATAGTGATGTTCATTATGTAAATTATAATTTCTGCAGATACACGATCGTCTGCTTTGTTTGTTTGCAGGATGGATTTAAACTACATTTAAAACACATTACCAGTAATATTATGTTGGTTTATGCACAGCCATATTGCACATACTGTACCTGTACTGAAATCAAGCACCCTCCCCCAGTGTATTTTGATGCAGACATGTATTTTGTAGTCTTTTTGCCTCAGTGTTACCTGTAGAGACATGTTGGCTCTCTGCTCCTTCAGCCTCTGTGCCTCTCTCCTCTCAGGTGGGGAACTACAAACGTGCTGTCAAGAGATTTGATGACGGCCATCGGCTCTGCAATGACCTTATGGGCTGCCTGCAGGAACGTGCCAAGATAGAAAAGGCTTACGGTGACCAGCTAACTGCATGGTCCAAGAGATGGAGGCAGCTCATTGAGAAAGGTCAGCATAAAATAAACAGCTCGACAAATGAATGTGCTTTACACCGCCTTTCAATTTGCCAAAGCTCCGTTTACACAGTTTGATGTTTGCCCCGTGGTAATATTTGGCTGCAGGTTATTACTCTAAATGTTTGATCCACAGGCCCACAGTACGGCTCTGTGGAGAGAGCCTGGCTGGCCGTGATGACTGAGGCAGAGAAGGTGAGTGAGCTGCACCAAGAGGTGAAGAACGGCCTGGTGAACGATGACGTGGAGAAAGTGAAGAACTGGCAGAAGGAGGCCTATCACAAGCAAATGATCGGAGGCTTCAAAGAGGCCAAGGAGGCGGAGGAGGGTTTCAAGAAGGCTCAGAAACCGTGGGCCAAAAAGCTCAAGGAGGTGAGGGGAATTCTGTATGAATCATCGTCTTTGTCCTCGGTCGAGGATGAGTTGTGTTCACTTCATGAATGGTAGACATAAATCAGCTGTTATTTATGTAGTGTCCAACATTAAGGCAGTTATGATTTGTATTTTTATAATCACAGTGTCTCAGATTACATTATAAAAGCAATAGAAAAATGACACCTAAATCTAGTTTCACTGCTCAGGCTGCAACTTTACTGTTTTGGTTCACTATTGTCAGGATCCAGATGTTTTCTGTGAAAAAAGCTCTAAAAACCCACTGTACACTATGATTATAATGAAGCATTCAGCAGCTAAATAGCCAGATATTTCCCTCAAAGGAGTGAACATTGGACCAGAACACAAACACAACTCCAAATGAATGATGTTGTTGCTATGTGACAACTTGATGCGTAAACAAAGAGCTGTTTGTACCTCCATATCAACTGAAAAGGTGTCATGTCAGTGTGTCAGTGTTATTTGGATAAAAAAAGCTGTTATTTCAGAGTAAAGTTTCATTTTCTGAATTGGAACAAATCAGTGCACAGCAGAGAGGAATTTCATCTAGAGGTCAATCCTGGAGCTTCTCCGTGACACGGTCTGTGGCTGCAACCATGGTGTTAACTGGCACCTTTCCTGATTCACAGCTTCAAATAGATTTCAGTTTCATGTGATACTTCTAACAAAAACAGAGTCAGTCACTAATTAATTGTCAGCGGATCAGGTCTTGATTTCCAGCTTAGGGAGACACCTTGTACAAAACTGACTTCATTGCCTAAAAAACTACTGTTATAGCACAGTGTAAAAGGTTGAACATTCCCTTTATTTCACTCTATTTCACTTTTGAAGGGCCGTTTGGAGCCGTGGCTTTGGGGCGGCAGGCCCCATGTGATAGGAGAGGACTCACAGTAGACTCTGTTAGACACAGGTCTCATTGGGTTTCCTTGATTCTACATAGAACATGAATTCCTTTCTTATGCAAGTGGTAACAGCATTCTATGTTTGTACTCACAAAATATGTCTCTGGTCCAAAGGACATGATAGTATTTATGTAGTTATATATCCTGATCAGATCTAAATCTGTCAAGACAGGATTATTCCCACTTGGAGATGAGTACATGTGATTCCCTTGTGCTCCTTTAGTCAACTCAGATCGTGTGTTTGAGACACTGACAATGCATGCATTTGGACGTACAGATGGAGGCAGCTAAGAAAACTTACCACATGGCCTGCAAGGAGGAGAAGCTGGCTGCAGCCCGAGAGGCCAACGGCAAGACTGAGGCTTCTGTCACACCAGACCAGCAGAAGAAGCTCCACGAGAAAGTGGACAAATGCAAACAGGATGTGCAGAAGGTGAGAAGGAGGCCGGGGCATGAGGACAGAGATGAGGACAAGTCGTTCATTTTGTTTCATTTGAGGCAAGATGTAAGCAAACACTCAAGGTGTCATGGTCTTATCCTGCAGGTCCTGGCAGGCTTTTAGATGTCTATTGATCGGGCTAATTGATCAGGCTTTTGACATATTCAGTTTAAGATATTATGTTGTGATAGATGTGTACAGTGTGAAAGCAAAATAGTTTTTTGTATTTATAATGTGATATTTTCAGTTACAGGGACAGCCAATTATTTAGCCTTACAGTCTGGAAGTGTTGAGTTGTGCTGGAATATACATGTGGGATCAATTAAATTTTATCACTATACAGATAAGGCAGCTATTCAAACAGAATCCAACCAGTTTATTTTCCACAGAGGCTTCAGTCATTGTCTTCTGCTCTCTTTCTCAGGCTAAAGAAAAGTATGAGAAGTCTCTGGAGGAGCTGAACAAGTGCACCCCTCAGTACATGGAGAGCATGGAGCAGGTGTTTGACCAGTGCCAGCAGCATGAAGTCAAGAGGCTGACCTTCCTCAAGGAAGCCCTGCTGGACATCAAACGCCATCTTAACCTCACTGAGAACCCAAGGTTAGTCACCGTGAAGGAGACGCTTCTGTTCAGGTTCCACTGAGCTGCTGGGAGCTCAGCATGTCATTTTAGACATCTGTTGACCCCATTTTGGTCAACTGTATGTCTGCTTTACCACCACCTCTGTCAGTCTTTAATATGTATTTGCAGTGAATGAATGACATCATTATATAGTGATATTGTACGCAACCAGGGGTAAGACGTTTTGAGCATGACTGCAGGCTGTACTTTTACTTTTAATCAGAATTAATCAGATTGCAAACAGATTTAGAATTGATTAGTCTGATTTGTTGTGTCACATTCAGCACAGTTCACTTCAGACTGATTAATCTCAGCACACCTCTCATCCAGGCATGCATTTCTCATTAGCGCTCAGACTCACGGCACTAATTAATTGATGATTCAGTCAATGACATTTCTGCCAAACTGAATTTTGTTCAGAGTGTTTGTCATATTCTGGGCTGTTTTCAACCTGCGTGTCACAACAAAGTCAGAGCCCATGGCAAAGGGATTTTCAGGTTCTCGAACCAAACCGTGGACGATACAAGCTCTTTGCTCTTGAGATGATTGCGTTGTAGTTCATCCTGCCTGGTTTCATCATCCATGTTCAACCATCTCAGACTTCGCCTGCTGTGTGTTTATTTGAACGGATGTTTTGTTGACGAAAAAATGTGACGGCTCAGTTTCTAAGAGACACTGCTTTTGTGGATGTTCATAGTGTGCTACATCAAATAAGACAAGACCCAAGCATTATGATTTTATGTCGTTTTTATTATATTCATCACTAAATTCGGTGCTTTTTATTCCTCAACCATTAAATAATTATTTGGTATGAAACTCATATATTTATCCCCACAAAAGCAGATGACAGAGATTTATATGAGCCTGTTTATTTTTTATTGCTTTTTCTCATGCAGCAGTGGGTTTTCTTAGAAATTATTGCCAGATTCGAATAAGACAAATTCAGCATATTAGACACTGCCTGGGAAAAATCTAATTCTCTGCTTCTATATGAATGCTCACCAAAAATAAAAGCACAAATGAACCCTCAGAAACTGGCCATGAGCTCACTTACATGAGCCAAAATCATCAAATTATCAAGAAAGCCAAAAAAGAAAGTGTTTTTATAGACTGTGCTCATTTTCATGATTCAGTCTGATCATGGCGATGGTAATAGGTCAAGTGGAGCTTTAGTTTCTCTTCTTGAATATACTCAAATAAATGTTTCTGTTTCTCCATTTTAGCTGTACACCTGTGACATTCCCTCCTGAGAGGCTGTATTGGCTTTAATTTAAATATGCATTTTCAAATACTGTAGGCATTTGCTACAGCAGACATTACAGTATATCATCACCTTTTTGAAGAACAAGCCGTCATCTTTCCCAAATCTAGTTATGAAAATGAAATTGGTTCATTTTCAATGTGCAAGTCTAGCACAGAATCCATTTAGTTAAAGTTCCAGCGGTGGAAAAAATACTTGGATTATGTTGTGGTCTGTGTATAGAAAGCATAATCAGATTGATTTATGTTGTATTTTAGGTAATTAAACTTGAATGTGAATGTGCCCTTTTTAATCTACGACACATTGCAGAGATGTGCAAACTGTGTGTGAACGTGCAAACTGGAGCAACACAAACAGTAATATCTTTGTAAAGGCTTATTAGGATTATTCAGGCCAAATACTTCAGATGCTGAGGGCTTCAGCAGAAAACTCAGGGAGACACTCGAGTCTTGTCATGACCCAATGTTGGATCTCTCTCAACCCAGATTTTGAACTACATTGTGGGCCCTTTTGCCAAATTGGCAGCACCCCCAGGTCTCTGCTGGCACTCTCATTGTCACTATTTGTTCCATTTTCTTCTCCGCAGCTATGCCACAATATACAGAGAACTGGAGCGCACGATCCTGGCTGCAAACACACAAGAGGACCTGAAGTGGTTCAGCAACAACCACGGCCCTGGGATGCATATGAACTGGCCTGCGTTTGAGGTACAGCATTAAACCTCCACACAGACAGATCCCAAATCTCCCCCTCTTCATTTAACACCTTTCTCTATTCCGCTTTCATGTTGTTTCTTTTCACTCTTATCTCCAGGAATACAATCCAGACCAGGCCAGTGCTCCTCCAAAGAAGAAGAAACCAGACGGCGCCCCACCCACTCCGAGCACTGACCATGTGGCTCCACCTGGTGATCGTAGCAGGTTAGTTCAAGGAATCCATTGTTTACAGTCACATCAGTCACACTGAGGCACACTCCATTTAATCAGGAAATTATATTATTTGACAAATCATAAAATTGTATGAAGTGACTAATACTTCTTTCTGTTACGTCTTCATCCTGAGAGGATAAGACTGGTGATGCTGATATTTGTGTAAACAAATTTCACAAAAAAGATCAAAATCAACCATATGTTAGTCTGTCTCTTACTCAAATGAATATGTCTTTAACCAGGTCACGGAGACATACCTTTAAACCAAAAGACCCATTTGTCAGGGACTATTTTCAGCTGTGGATGATTATGAGTGTTCACAGCAGCCGGATTGTGTGTGTGGAATCAGTTCAAAGTAAACTACAGTGCCCACACTCACCACAATGAAGGAGCATGTTTCCCAGAGTAACAGTGAGGCTTAATGATGTGTTTTAATAGTTTCAGATGTATAGCACAGAGGAATGAGCTCCGCACACAATGCTTATTAGTCGGATCAGTTCATCGCTGGTTTTGACCTTTCTATGGGATCTGCTGACAATTAGAGAGCCTTTCTAGAGTCGAAAATGCTTTTAGTACTTTGTCCTGGGGCTCAGCTAACATCAGATCTCTCCCTGTGTTTTCTCTGTCCTCCAGTGTGAGCAGCTATGACAAAAACCAAGCGTACTCGACTGAGTGGTCCGATGATGAGCAGCCCGCTGCATACTTTGGCAACGAAAACGGTGGGAACGGGAATTCATTCGAAGATGATTCCAGCACTGGGAAAGGGGTCCGTGTCCGCGCTCTCTATGATTATGAAGGCCAGGAACAGGATGAACTCACCTTCAAAGCAGGTAATTATCAGTAGGGGTATGTGCTTTTGTCCACTCTCACACAGGGACGCTGTCGTTTTATGATAAGATGACAAGCTGACGCATCACACAGGTGGTCAAAAACCACCAACTCTGTCCTGATTTCTATTCTAAAGCTCCCATCCTCTATAGAGGATTGCAGTGATTAGCCTATAATAGCCACATGGAAAACAAATTGCAGACACTTGCCACCAATTAACACAAGCTCTTTGGGAAATGGTGTGTAAAAGTGTTTTAGAGCCGCACACCGTGACATAACTAACAATTTGAAGACAAGCTTCACACAGAAAAATAACGATTGAAACAGCCACAGCTGTGGGTCTTCATCTAGCGTCGCCCATCACACATTAAGATCATATTTTTATCGACACAATTTCAGAAATGGTATTTTTAAATAATCTGGCAATAAGTGAGTTGGGCTTCACAGACTTCTTATACCTGCATGCAAATTCTGTTAGAGTTCCTTTGTTCTTCTTGAGAACGATTAAAGGTTGAAAATACTTGCAGAAAATGCTTTGATGGAAACCTATGTTGTTTGCATACGTGTTTCCCTGCAATCACTTCCTCATATTTTGTTGGCACAATGCTGCATCCATTGGTGTTTTAACAGCAGCTGTAGGTCGGTAAAATAGTGCCGCGTCACACATGTGCTTGTACTCATGCACATGCATTCTCTTGTATGTTCATGTAAATAAACAAAAGGACACAGTCAGAACAACATTGTTCCATAGTGGTCAAAAGCTCCCTTGGGTTCCTTTAATCTACTTTACTTTCATTGTTGGGTAAAACTGGGTGGTTCCCACCTATTCAAATTCAAATCACTGAAATTCATTAGCGATGCAAAAACCTGTAGTTCTGCATGGCTTTACAAACACAAGATTGCAGCTTCAATTGAAGACACTGAAGTCATGTCCTTTGTATTTTTCTAGAATTCTGGTGGTTTTAGCAAAAACTAAGCGGATAGTTTACAGGCTGATACCAATATGTTCTTGAAATAAGGAGTAGCTCAGCACCCCCTGATAATTTGTTTTTTGCTGACCTTCTGCAGTTTAGCATCTCACTTTGCAAGGGCTATATACTGACAGGGTGTTTGGGAAACAGACTCACTTTTGTGCAAAGAGTTAGATGAGAAGATTAAGCCACCCCATGTCTGTATGCATCCGCGACCCCAGTGCAGGATAAGCAGTAGAAGATGAATGAATGAATGAATGAATGAATGAATGAATGAATGAATGAATGAATGTCTGTACGCTAAATATGAAGCTACAGCCAGCATCCAATTAGCTTAGCTTTGCACAAAGACTGGACACAAGGACACAGCTGTACAAAGGTGACAACACCTGCCTCCTATGACCTCTCGGGATCATTGATCAATATGTTAACTAAGCCTAACAATGACAAACTGTCATTACACAGGGATTCACATTCATACCAACATATCTGTTCCTTGGAATTGAACATGTTAGTGAGCTAGTGGTGCTGTTACGAGGATGTAGGACACCTTTGAACAGAGCCAGACCCTCTGTTTCTAGTCTTAATGCTAAACTAAGCCTACTGGCTGTTGGCAGGATTTTGTGATATTTACTGTAAAGGAACAAAGGTCATATTCATCTCCTCATCTAACCTTTCCAAAATGTCAAACAATTTCTTGACTGGACAACTGAGATAAAGTATGGAAAATTTGACAAGGTGGCTGCAATACAGTAAAAAAAAAAAATCGCCATAACACATGAACAAAAGATCATTAAAATGAGCATTAGTCAGCAGATATGTGGAGCAGTATTTACAGATATCTTGACTGTTTGACTGGGTGTTGATTAAGGAGTGGTGTCTCCTCCACAGGTGACGAACTGACCAAGACTGAAGATGAAGATGAGCAAGGCTGGTGTAGAGGTCGTTTGGACAACGGCCGAGAGGGACTGTACCCGGCCAATTATGTTGAGCCAATCTAGTCACGTTACTGGACAAGGACACGCCATTGGAGGCAGCTTGAACTGTCCCATCCAATTGCACCGCACATAGCCAGAGACTTAAGAGCAACACATCCCTTGCCCAACAGATGCGCCAAGCAGTCTTGCCTAAATAAAAACTTAGTAACCTAAAAGACAATATATCAGTATAATATATTTTATCCAGCATTTGGGGTGGGTGGACTTACACATTTAAAAACAGGAGCAGCAGTTATTCCAGTATATACACACTCAACTATAACATCAAAACAGTGCAGGAACACATTGCTTCTCTGTGTAGCTGTATTTAACGTGTAATGCAGCTTATCTAAACTTGCAGTACACTGCAGTCTGTTCTCTTGTGAAAATGGGACGATAATATAATCAGTTATACCCATTCGACAAAGACGAGCTTCTTTAACCTGCATTGTATATATACAGTGTGATGCCATTTTTTGTGTAGCATTTCTAATGCTGTGTGTGGTCAGTCGTCATTCTTACATCGGGAATGCTGTGTAGTGTTTAAAGTACCACAGACAGGATCCTCTATTTCTTTTTCTTTTTTTTTCGACTTTTGTTTTTCTTTGTGATTTGGTCCAACCTCTTTCCAGTGTGTGCAGTGCGATGTGTTTTTAACTGTTTCTGGACTTGCATAGCAGCATGTGCTATGCAACAACTTGCATTCCCTGAATCCTGCAGCCTTGTTTAGGCTACAACTTGATGCAACACTTCAACCACAAATGCAGAGTTCACTTTATAGCATCACATGCTTTTGTTTTCATGAAAGAAAGCTTGTTCATGAATTGACTTTATGTTTGTTTGCTTTGTTTGACATGTTTTTTTTTCTTAGCATCACAAGTCCTTTGACAATATATATCATCTCCATGCAATCCATGGAAAGGATATATAGTTTCTGCAGAAGCTTTCATTCTTGGTTCAGTAATTCAGGTCTCAATTTAATCCACTACTGCTAACAAGAGTGATACATTCCCTCAGAGCGAAGTCGGATCGCGTCATCTTCTTGAGGTTGCCACTGCAGTATAAGAGGAGGGTTTTGAACAATGCCTTTGCCGGGCACTTTTCTTCCAGAGCGAGGGGCCAATGGAGGCATGTCAAATGTGTTACTGTGCTACAGACGGTTGTCTGAAGATCGAAGCCTCTCAAACAGGACATGAATGTACTAGTGTTTGGGCTTGAAAGAGGGCATGTTGTCTAAGCATGGTTCTCCACTGTCACTGAAAGCCCTACCTAGCAAAAAGCACTAGTTATGTGGCCCGTTTCCCTGCTGAGCCAAAGAATGACCCAATACCATCAACTATATGTTTTCTCTCCATGCAATAACTTCACATATCACATGTGAAACAGCTTCAGTCAGGATCAACTTGTAGCTGCCTCCCAGTCCACCCAAACTTCATTTGTCTGCAAAACACACACAATGACACAGGGAATACATTTGTCACCAGTACTGCACTGCATGTAAGGTGACTCTTACACAGTGCATTACATGGTTGTTTTTAAATCTTTAACTTGCTCCATAGAAATTAAATTTATAGCAGGAATTATCAGATGCTGATTAGTGAGTTATCTCGCTACGAATTGCACCTAAATCTCTGATTAGATGGGAGAGATGCTTTTTATAACTTAGTTGTCCTGAAGTTTTTAAATTTCACTGGACCAACAGCAGTCAGATGTGTTTAGCTCTGTGTCTGGAACAGGATTTGACAGGTTTGGGTCTCACACATGAGGAGAAACACATCACCAGCTCACAAGTTGTGTCTTAGAGTAAGCTGTCCAGCATAGCAAAAAGGACTCCTATCATCAAAACTGTCCCACATTCTTGATGCGCATATGCACACATACATACAGACACACATGCATTTAACATACTATATACACAGTACAAGCAAGTTCAAACACATAATCCACAGTACCAGGTTAATATATTGGGGGGAAACATCTTCATCATCCAGTGTGTATGAGTTGTGTAAATGTAACAGAAAAAAAATGTGTAAAAAAAAATGCAAGTGATTGACTATTAAGACAAAATGTAGTGTTATACATGTAAATGTGTTTCATTAAAATAACAGCAATGGAAAACATATTAAGTAATAGGTACCATATCGTATGAATTTCATTGCAATGGAATTGTCAGTGTATCATAAAAGCGTGACGTTATCCCACGCTGTCAGATTTGTATATGATGATGTAATTTAAAGATTATATTCTATTGTAACTGTACAACTGTGTTGAGTTGAAAATGAGACCTAACCACGTTGAGGCAGTAAAAAGGTGTACATGTAAATGCTTTTTTATGTTGATGATCTCTTCCTTATGCACACAGGGGACAGCAGCTCATGTTGTGGAAACCCTATATTAGCGGTCTAGAAGATGTATGTTCATAGTTAGTGATGTACTTTTATCTCCTAACTGGTGTAGTGCCTGTTCATCTTGATGTAACAAGAAGTTCATTTAAATATGCATAAAGATGATTATGATCACAGATAATAATGACGATAGTGATGAAAAACCCGACTCAAATTTGTTGTGATGGTGTCAATATTGCGATATTGGTTTGAAAGGGAAACAAGTTTGTTGAAAAAAAAGAAGTTAGTGTCCCGTGTGTTTTTTGTATGGCCTGCACAAGTGAGTTTGAGTTATTCATTATAGGCTACTATTCCCTGATTCTGCCTTTAAAGGAGACAACATTTGGTTATTTATTGCTTTATTGTAGACCCTGAAGGTAAACCCAAAGACAGAAATGTAAGAAGGACTACCCATCAAGGGAGGTTTAATAAAATATTTGCTTACTTTGGCATTGTTCTGCAACTGAATATCTTCGACACTTGAGTGGGATAACAAAAGTAAACATTGTTTTGAAAAGAGAGATAGAAGGAAAGGTTTAACAATTTGGGAAATGATGCTTATTTGCTGACTTGCAGAGCATGAGATAAGAAGACTGACACCAATCACATGTCTGTACACTAAATATGTAGATTAGCGTAGTTTAGCTTAGCACAAAGACTGTAAACGGTTAGCCTGGCTCTGTCCAATATATTAGACTCACTTACCAGCACACAAACAAACAGAATATAATATAATGTGTTCAAGAGTGAACTTTAAAGATGTTCAAAGGCAGACTTTTGAAAACTTTGGACAGAGCCAGACCAGCCGTTTCCAGTCTTTTAAGATAGCCGACTCCTTGCCTGAGCTACATATTTACTGAACAAATATGAGAGTGGCATCAACCTTCACAGTTTACTCTCAGCAGAAAGAGAATTTCTTATTTCTTTCAAATGTTTCCACAGTCAGAGAAAGAAATATGTCCTTTTCAGAAACCAAACAGTCCAAATTTCAAACAAGAGTGCTCAAGACAACAAATAGACAAATAATATAAAATACATTATCAAGAACAATAAAGTAGAGGGATATTATGATAGGCAGGAGTGCATAGTTCAGTAGGCAGTCTTTACAATTCAAAAGAAACGTCAAATACAATGAATGAAGAGCTTCAGAGTTCATGTTACTCCTACTGTAGGCTATGTCCAGCATATTTTTGGTTCCTCCTCAGCTCATTCTGTTCGGATCAGCCGATCCTCACCATCATACAGGGTTGACAAACTGGTAGACCAGTCTGCGTGACACATCTGGCTTCCGAATGATGCCTTTCTTGTAGTACTGGCGTATGGAGCGACTCAGTTTGTCATAGTTCATAGCGGGGCGATTCTTCCTGATGCCCCATAGCCTGGCCACGTGAGCTGAGTCTTCGATTTTGAAAATCCCTTGGGACAGAGGAGAGAGAGTTGACTCATAGGCCATGCTAGATGCTCAGTGAGGCTCTAAACATACAGCAGTATTTTGAGCTGAACATTCACTGACAATGTTTAGCATGTTCTCCATCTTGGCTTAATGTGTTAACATGTGTGACAAGTTATAACAGTGTACAATTTCTGTATATCAGTATATCCATATAGGGGCATTCAACTATAATATGTTATCGTCTTCCAGTGTTAATATACTGCTTAGCGATGCTAAATAGGAGGTGTTTCCAAATAATTGTGGTAATGTAGTAAGTAGTCCCCTTAAACTGAAAACTACTATAAGGTTTGCCCAAATTATACACTTTACTACACACTCTAATGTTCCAATGTTATTTCAAATGTGCTAAAACATGATCAAAAGTCATGGTAACAATGGATTTGTTATATCCAGGTGTCCCAGTAAGGAGGTGAGGCAGCATGAACAATACAGAAGCATGAAGCTGTGCTTGTCTTATTGTAAAATGTCAAAATGAAAAAGGCCTACATGAAAAACCTAGTGTCAGTAAGTTTTACTGTAATTAGTAAAATGTACTCACATAACTGCTGTGCCAAACTATCATCCACTTTCTCTGCACACAGCCTCTGACTCTCACCTTTCTCTTTGTTAAGCCAGCGGATGCAGCGGCTGTAGTTATGAGGCTTGAGGAGCAGCTCTCGCAGGAACTGCCACAGGTGGATGGGTTGACTGGGGTAGTTGCACATCATATCTGACCAGGAATCATCATCAGCTGCTGACATGGGAGAGACTTGAAACCAGAAGTTTTTCCTTTTAATCCACCTTGTGTGAGCCAACCTCAGTATTTCAGTCAGTGAAACCACCACAGCTGAATCTAGTTCTAAACAGGAACTTACCAGGTTTGCTGTCTTCTGGTGAGCAGCGCTCCTTCATTGCTGCAGCTAAAGAAACAAACAGAAAAATAACGATCATGAGAGCTCACGAAGCAGTTTACACAACGCAGAGTACTTAAAGCCATGCCTTAAATTCGCTCTTGGTCACACTCCATTTGCTTCACGATCAGCCTCTCCTCATTTGCGAACAGCGGAGTTGATGTAGGTTCCTGTTGTTCTTACCAGATCTCCAGATGTCCAGATGAGCGTACAGCATGTCTCCAAACTGCGAGGAGCGTTGTTTGAAGTCTGCCTCCGTCATGGAGCAGAGATCCTTGCCGCACAGCTCCTGAAACATCGTGCTCACCTGTGGCAGCCTGTACAGGTGCTCGGTCCAGAGTAGCCACTTCTGAACATGTACACAGCTCCAGTCCAAGGGGTCTGAAGAGGAAAATTATACAGAGATCCTTTACACACCTCCCCATGTGTTCTTTACTGCCCACTGTCTCCTAGACAATCATATTGTTTGTGCACACAGGGCACTTCACTGACTTCACACAAAAAGCTCAGTTTACTCTCATCCTTTGAAAATAGAAGTGTAACGTATAATGTGAGAAGTCTGGGCTTGCAGGACAGGGCAGGACAGACTACTGCTGACAGTACTATCATGTTCCAGTGTCCCTGGAGTCTGTCAAATAGCAAGGGCCCTCCTGTCTTTTTATCATGTGTAAATCACCCAACATTATGAAAGTGCAATACTAAATCATTGAAGAGGCAATTTGATACAGAGTGATTTTTTATGGGCAAGAAAGGAGCATTTTAAAATAACTGCTGTAGCACAGATCTTACTAAAAATTGAGGTAAGTTTTATGGTAATCAATATGACAAGGTTAGTAAACTGTCATTAAACTGAACAAGGCTCATGCAATCAAAGGACATGTGACTTTGTGAGCAGTGTGTTGGGATGTGTCTGTCTCCCTCTTGTGGCTAGTGCTAACTGCTTTCCCTGTGTCTCTTATACTGTTCTCCCCTGACTGAGTTTGTTTTCCAGGGTGTGACTATCTCCCACCTGAGTTTTCCCTCCACAAAATCAAGCACACCAGAGATCAATCTGGCCCAATACCACTGCTTCATATAACTCTGGCTCTTCATTCCAGCCTTTGTCAGATTGTCTGTATAACCTTACAGTTATGTGGACAATGTATTAACCAAACCAGAATGCAAAAACAAATCCTAAATTTGAAGATGACCTATTTTACTTGTCAAAGTCAGTTTACCGAAGTTTACACAGGCTGTAGAAAAAGAAAAGTTCTTCTTTGGAAACACTGACTTTACCTGAGTAATCTTATTTTAGGCTTGGAAATCACAACTTTTTAACATGAAGCCTGTATCAGAACCGAGGAAAAGGAATTTAAAATTTGTTGGGTTAAGCCAGGCAGGTAGAGTCTAGGTGCACGATGAGAAATGTATGATCTTGATGGGTAATCCACTAAATCACTGCTTTTTATCTTTTAAATGATGACTATGCTCTCTTAGAAATTAAAGTTCTAAGTAGAACCATATAAGGTTCTTCGGCTTGTCCTCATAGGAGAACCCTTTTTGGCTC
>JBCAUF010000002.1:20006097-20020311 GCA_038406115.1 Haemulon aurolineatum | reverse complement strand
CCCTGTAGAAGAACCCTTATTTCTAAGAGTGTGATGCATATGTCATGAGCTGCTGTAAATGTGTACATGTGTGAGGGAGGAAACAGGGTGTAGTGAAACTAAATCATCACGCACACTGTATGATTTTAAGGCTCTCGGTAAAGACTCAGTTCACAAGAAGCGAAGACGATCTTCTGTCAACAGAAGTGTTTGCACAAGCTGGGCAGGGCCCCGCAGCTCTGTCACTGTGGCTGTTAATGTCAGAGCCAACAAACAAATGAAGGTGTCTGAAGGGCTTATTTAATTAGACCACAGCTTCTACCAATATTGCCTGCAGGTTTATCAAATGTCTCTCTATGACAACAACGTGGCATTAACCACTTGCGTTCCGTTCTACCTGATGCAATGTTGAGCAGTTTACAGGCCGTGTCAACGTCCTTCAGAACCTCTCCCAGCACCATGCTCTGGACCTGCTCCAGACAGCGCTCCTCCACCTGACCTTCCATCCCAGAGGGGGCAACCTGGGTTTGGGTGGGCTTGGCCGGGCTCAGCTCCGGAGTCCTGGAGGGAGGAGCGGCGGGAGCAGGGGCCTCCGCCATCCTCAGCACCCAGGGGTTCTCTTCCGTCGCTAATTTGTCACAGAAGGGGAGGTAGACCCCCGGCAAGCCGAGCTCAGGCAGGCCCAATAAGCTGCGGGGAGGTTTGACGTCCTCCGCCTCGTCCGGCCAGGCCGTCCTGGTGTCTGGGTGGTGGGGGTGACTGATGTAGAGAGGCAAGTGTGCGGCGCAGCCCGGACTCCCCATACTCACTTCTGTTTGACTGTGGAAGAGGAGGGCACTGTGTTCATAAAATGTTGTCATCACTGTCATAACAGATTTACACCCTGCGTGACATTTTCGACAGAGACAGAGTTGTCCTGATGCTCCCAAATGCCCAATATTTAAACAGCAGCAATGCCAAAGTAAACATGGTATTTCTTCTGTGATATTTACTTTGCTGGGACTTACTTTGACATAAGGAATCTGTCATTACAACTTTGCCAACTGCAGCCTCTGTGGCTGTTCAGCCAGTGGGAGGTTCTGACCTCATCTTCCATCATTTTCAGCATCATTCAATAGTATCAGAGAGCAGAAAACTCCACCTTTTACACAGTAAATACAAATGAAGAAAGGAAGATCAAAGCTGCAGTTGGAAAGTACAAAATTTAAGTAAACTTTTAAGTGTTTGTCTGGCACTGTTATTCCAAAGTGCACGTTATTGTGGACAAAGAGGTTTCACAGAGTAGCACCCAGGGCCTTTTACAAATATCCAGTACACCAGGTCATTGAGAGGGAGCACAGGATAATTGCAAAAGAAAGCTTGATAGAATAAGCATAACAAGGGTGGGTCACATTATATGTGGATAAGGAAAAGTAGCTTATTCATCACGATATGAGTAAGGCTGGGAGTGGTGCCCTAAGCGTGTTTCATTTAACAGAATAATACACCTGTTAATTACACCTGTTGTTTTCAAGTGGTTAAAGTAATTATGAATCTAGTTAATACTTTGTGTTGTTTTGCCTCATTTCATATGAGCAGAGTATAATATGTACAAGAAGGCAAGACTGAAGTGCCTGACAGATGTGAGTGAAACAGATGTGACAAAAAATCTGCAGTCTTCACTAAAGCAGATTAAAACAAAAAGTAAAAAGTTGTGCACTGTATCAGACTCTGAAGACATTATGCTGGCTGCCTTTGAGGTGAACAATGAGCATGACGGGTCCTCGGTCCAAAGCTTCTCCAAAACAATGGCACATGGTGTGAGGTGGCGTGATAAGAAACAGGGCAGTTCTCATAAGACGGAGCGCGGTGACAAAACAGACCTATAAATAATCAATAGCTGATAAAGTGATTTAAGTGCAGGAGGAGAGCAGGCAAAAGTGACGTGAATAGCTGTTATTCATAGGCGACTGCCAACAAGTTATTTTCCACAGAGGTTCATCATCCTCAGAGTTGTGATTAATTATGTTTGATGTGGCAAGATGCCAACACAGAATCACCACAAACGAACAAATGTGATAATAGAGGAACAGCTCTCAAAGAAAACCCTTGTGTGACTATGTGAACGTGGTCTAGATGTCTGGACACATGGTCCATGTCTCTGTTGTGAGGTTCACACCTCCAGGCCTCAGCAGTTTGAACGTTTAAATGGTGGTAGAAACTTGCTCTTCTGGATTATCCTTCCTCTCTGGGACATACCGTCTGCAGGCTCATGAAAGCTTGTCTGTTATTTGCAGACTCATATTCGGCGCTGCGTTTGAAACCTGGTTAGGTCGCAGCCAAACTGATATGGGAGGCATGTAGTCGATATGAAATCATTCATCGCTGCCTACATTCCGCTGTTCTTTGGACAAAAGCTGTTTGATAACACACCTTTATGAGCTGTTCGGTGTCTGTGCTGCAAAACGCGTCAGTCTACAGGTGACAGTGAAATAAAAAAAAGTGAGAGAGAATGAGCAATGTCACTGTTAGCTACTCACACAGACTTGATTTTATGCAAAACATAGATTCATTAAATCTTTTTTAACTGGTCAGACAGTTATGGCAGATAGTCACATTTGACTTTGTCTGCATCCCAATTTGAAATACATCAACTCACATAATATGTGATGGTTTCAGTAATCCAAACACGCTAATGTAAAAGTAATGTAAAAAAAAAAAAAAGGGCAATTCATCATTATAATAATACGTAATAGTATTAATAGCATAGCTGGCACTATGGTCAGTGTGAGCAGAAATATATTGATACATTACAATCATAACAGTAGTAGCACCATCAGTAGTGTATATAATGGTATAGTAGATATAATCACATAACAGTGGTGGTGGAAAGTAAATTTCTCAAACATGGTACTCAAGATATTTCATCTCAGTAAAACCTGACAGTGTGACAGCGGCCCAGCAAGCGCAATCCGCAACCAGGACCAATACTGAAACTAAAATACAAATGAAAAAACTGTTTGATAATGATAAAGATAAATTAAGATTAACATAAAACGCAACGATACGAGACAAATTACTTTATTCATCGCAATGGAGATATTCATTTGTCTGTCAGCTCATCTTTTTGTAGGAGAATTATAAAGGAGCTGACAAACACCACTTTCATTCAGCACAATATGACTGCTCCCACTTTAAAAACTGTTTGAACTTAAAACTTTCAGTTTAAAATGATCCCAGTCATAATTCACTCAAAGTTCTCTGGGTACGTCGGTACAATCCACATTTTGATACCATGAACAGAAGAAACCCCTTATTCTTCCCCAAGGTATCATTACTTTCACTCAGTAGTATCTGAGTACTTCCTCTACTACTGGTAATAAAAATGGTGGCAGTGTTATCAGCAGGTAAGTATCATGTTGTACTAATAATAGCAGTAATAGCCTGGTAGTGGTGGAGGTATTTTGAACCTTGAGGTGAGCTGCAGTCTTACCTTGTCAGTGTGGCTCCAGTAACTTCCACTGCTGAGGCTCCTCTTCTGAACCGTCCCCCTGTCTCAGTTTAAGTGGGGACTGATGTCAAGGACCTGTGAAGACTGTTAACTGGTCTGGGCTCAGGTGAAGATGTGCTGGTCTTTGTCTCCTGTCCAGCACCCAGAGCTGGATCACTTCTGTCCCTTCAAGCCACTGAGACACCTTGTTTGACTCCTGGCCAAGCAGCAGTACTTTGACTTATTTGGGACACGGTGCCTTTGTGATATATCAATTCTGAAAGAAAGGGTGTGTCCCAATGAGGGAGGTTGCTCTTAGTGCGTACTTAATAATGACTTGAGGCAGTATTCAGATGGAGAGTTCCTTAAGTCAACAGACCCACAGAGTAATAACGGCCTGGGGAGCTGTGAGAACACCTTTTTTGATGATAATTTGGCAGGTTTACAGATAATTTCCAGACTTTGTGATATTACCCACAAAACGATTGAAGCCAGAGGTTCAGTGATATCTAATTCTATCTGATCCCCCAGGGTAATTATGTAACAGTTCTGCATGAGAAGTCAGGAAAAATTCACGCCTATTTTGAGGTCAGTCCTCAGCTCAGGCCCAGCAGGAGGAAAAAGTTCAATCGTGATTCATCAAGGGAGCTTTTCCACTTGACCAACACTCACTGTCAAGTTGTCCACTGTTAGAGGATTAACTCAGTGTTTGCTTACAGTGGCTCACCGTTGCAGCCAAGCAACAGATGGATATCCTGCATGAGAAGTTGATCCTATGAAATGACAACCCATATCTCCTTAAAGAATGTAGTTTGTGCGTATTGTAGGCTAGATTTAAGCTTAAACTCATTAAACAAGAAAGGCTGGTTATCTAAGGAGACATAGGATCTACAGCAAGTTCCAAAACATCCACGAAATATTAATAAGTAATCTACAGAAAATTAGTCATTTTGAAAGGTCATATCTGCTCCGTGAAGTTGAATACTGTAGCTGGGACATGGTGAGCTTACAAAAGTCCAACAGAGGCACAGAGAGAGCATGAGTGTGCAAATGTTTGCTTAAACTAAACAGCATTGTTTGTGTGGTTGTGTTGAAATATTCAAAAGAGCTGCTGCCTGGGTGTCCACCCACAATATCATCTTTAAAAGCCTTCTTAAAAATTGTAAGCTCACAGCTTACTGAAGCTTTTATGTCAGCAGGACCTTCACAGAGAGTCACTCAGTGGCTAATCTCACGTTCTCTGTGCTACCTGTAACATTTCAGCATTCAGCCAGAGAAAATGTCACGTTGAGTGTCGCTCCCTCAGGCAGTTTCTGCAGACGTGCTGCTGGACAGAGCAGTTGACAGACACAATGGGCTCCAATAGATGATGGGGCTCTTTGGACCAGTAAACCTCCAGGCTAAACATGTAATCTGACACCTTGAAGTGTTTGAAACTGAAACTGTTTTCTTCAAATACACCCTCAATGAAGTTCTCATCATATTTTCAATTAAGCAGCACTCAGTTTATTTCTCCTCTTCTCCTCTCAGCTGCTGTAAACTCATAACCTTGCCCCCGTTAAATAAAGAAACAATTTCCCTAAAACAGTGAATGTGGACAAGAATTTGAAGCAGTGTGAAAGAATATTTGGTAAAACTACTGCATGCCAGTCACCACGTTTCCATGTGCAATGTGAGTGACTTACAAATGCAAACAGGTGACAGTTTGGTAGATCTAAAAAGTAATTTTTAATGTCAGAGTGTAAACATGTCATGTGCCATTGGACCTAACAGTGGTTAAAAAATATACAGTCATATACAGAGAAATCTAACCATTATGTATAAAGAAGAAAACATAACAACTGGTGTTTAAATCTAAAATGACTGAGAATGAAGATTTTCAGTCTTGTCAAATGTGAATAAGCACTGCTGCACAAATAACACGACAAAAAGCCCCAAAGTTCAGTTTTCAGTGATAATTTAATCATACAAACATTCATCAAACACACGGGAAAAAAAGCTTTCGTCTGTTTGCACTTCCTCACTCTCATAAATGTGCTGTTGTATGAGTCTAATGCCAACTGATTCATTCTGCAATCTGGCCAGTGGAATCTTGGGAGATATCACACAAAGGAGAAAATACACTTTTGCACTTCATGAATAGACACCGACAGCAGAAGCCTTTTGACGGCAGAGAGACGCTCATCATTTAACATTTTGCATCATGTTCTGTGAGACAGCAAAGCCCAGAGATCCATGTGACATGTTTTCATTGGCTGGTATTGTGTTGTCGGTAACCCTGGGGCTTACAGTTAATGTCTTCATGAAAAGGGTGTTAACCTGATGAGGTGGTCTACCGCACTGGCTGTGGATGACAGATAAAAATCACAGAGTTGATAACCCCTTGAGGACTTAACAGTGCTTGTGGAGGAGGAGAGTACGCACAGGCCTTGTCGTGGAGGTTGCATTACTTGGTGCATAGATCAGCCAGTTAGTGCAAGTAATTATGCAGTAACAATTCCTCAGAACAATGTGATTCTCTCATTTCACTGTAATTTAACAGGCGTGGTTAAGTTTGCATCTGAAATGGTCAAACACGACCATAATTTCAAATGTGTCAAAGGAGCTCATCAATGATCAGACTCAAAATGTGCAACATCCTAAGAACAACTTTAACAAGAGACAGGGAAATTCATAACAATAATTACACGAATGAATCTGCCAGTTCAATACAAATACACAATGTCAAATCTTTGGGTAAATTAATATGTTTCCAAAAGCAGTATCTTCTTCTACATTCATCGAATACATTCAACTTAATATGAGAAAAGCAAGTCAGAGACAGCTTTAACGTGAAAACTCAAGGCAGGGACACAAATGACATCTGTTTTCATAATGTGAACTTATGTCTTTACTGCTGTTTGTATGGCTTGAAGTCAATGCCTGATGGGATATTGCGTATTAATCCTGTTATCTTGTGTTGCATGTAAAACTAAGCTAAATCTAGTATCAGACAGTGACTAGGGAAATACTGCATTATTACAGATAATGGATATACTGCTATTATTATTCTAATATTTCATAGATGTGTGTATGTAAGCGCCAGCAATGACTCTTTTATTACATATAGGAACAAACCATCAGGTTCATCAGGTTCTTTTGTGCCAAAACAGCTCAATTTCATTCAAATGTTTTAGTTACTTTCATTTACAGTCGATCGTTTTGAAAAATAAATGTTTGACTACAGATGACATAATAAAATTGCTGGCTCTATATTCGAACTTTAGAATAAAATCGCCTTGTACAACGATCAAGACTAAACTTGACCAAATCCTAGGACAGAGTGAATAAGAGTTCTGTGTTTGTTAGAGTAATGGCTGACTCCCTCCAGTGGAGAAATATTGCATCACATTTCAAATTGCTGGTGCTATGACAGCATTGCAACGATTGCCCATAATGTTGAAAAAGTGATGGGCGTTTAGATGATCTTCAGTTAGATTTCTGAGGGATGTCGCTGTTCCCCTTCTCTTAAAAAGTGTTTATTCAAAATTAAGATAAAAAGTAAATAATGATGTTTGTTTCGGAGACGCCCATGTTATTAGATTTAGTCACAGGGAACCAAATCAATATACCAAGGGTCAGAACAGAAACCGGAGAATCAGTTGGCAAAATAAATGGCTTTTCCTCCAAAGTCTCTCTTTCAGGTTGCACAATGCACACACATATACACACAATTTCACAAATACACACTCCTGTCATTGTTTCATTTGCACTCTGACAACTAAAAAAGAAAAAAGAAAGAAATAAAAGAAGTCACTCAAGACTCATAGCACTCATTTTTTTAACTTAGCATTCACACGTGCATACAGTGGGGTGGTGGGATGTTGGTTGAGCTGCACGTCAGGAACGTTGGCCTCTGGTTTCTCAAAGTGTAGCCGGACTTTGCATAAAGTGTTTTTGAATCTCCACACTCTCCGCCAGCTACTGATAAAGCCTCTTCTTTCTCTTATTGGTGTGATAGACTCCAGAGGTACGGTTTAGTGCTGCTTCACTGTGTGACAAGTCCTATGATTTAAGAGTGCCCAAAAGGATAGGGCTCCTGTATACCCTGCAAGGAAGGGAAATGATTTGAAAATCAGACAGCGAGACGTGCAAGAAAGTGACCTAAATGTACAATGTCACTGTGTCTCCGTGACACAGCGTGAGGATTTTCTACTTTTCATTTGCCTATGAAATTATGAAGCTGATCATCTTTGGGTTTTTAAGAGTTTAGATGGACAAAACTAAATAATTAGCAGATGAACTGATTGTGTTCCAGAACTTGTTAGCTGTAATAGCGTTATCTTATTTCTTACTTTAACACCAGATTACACAAACCCTGTTGGAAAATATACATATATGAAAGATAGATCTTTGAGCAAGGGGCTAGCATTGCTGGCTAACTCAAAGCGTTATGCTGGTTCAACCATATTGTAGTATCATTGTAGGTGTTAAGCAGGATGGCTCTACGCATGGTGATGTCAGCCTGCTCGTCCATCACTTTGGTCCAGATTGAAATAGTTCTACAATATATGAATGCTTATTAGCATGTTAGCATGTTAGCATTACATGGTGAAACTTGTAAACATAACCTGGTAAACATTGGCGCCGTCGCAATTAGCTCAAATGACCACTGTGCCTGAGTAGAGCCTCACAGAGCACAGGGCCCCTAGACTGACCGTAGACACTTCAATTTAATGTGGTGAAGAGGGAGTCTGAGCAACACAATAATGGACCTCATGAGCAGTGTTTTCTGTGTTTAACAACTCTTTAAAGTATGATGAATGTTTTAGCTTAGTTTAACAGATACGTGAGCAAACTGAGAGTAGATCGATAGATCTCTATATATTCATCTAAGGGTTAGGGTGACTTTTGCCTTGCAAAATTTTAAATTCAGTATGTGTCTACAGGGAACTTGAGAAATATATTGTCCTTATACTCAACTTTTAATCAACTATCAATAGATTAGATGTCACATGTTTTTTTAAACAGAATGAAAGGCTTTTTGAAGTTCTTCTGTCCTTCTGATGATGATGGAAATTTAAGAAGAAAATAACCCCAAATATGATGACCTAATGTGGAGAATCTCCTTGCCCTCTGATATGTCTTACCTGGTTATAAGAGACTACTGATAGATTGCTTTGTAGACTGTTTGCTACTATATCCACAGAGTTGTGTGAGAGTCCGTTCTGATCTTGCTGCAGCTGGTTGGGGCTTTCCTGCCAATGTTCCTCTGCGACCCTGTGAGCGCTGGCGTCGTGGAGGCTGTTGTTGTTGCTGTTGGGGCACTTGCTCTTCTCCGGCGAGGCGAAGGGGTTGTAGTCTCCTTCCAGCGCGCGGTGAGGCTGCGTGTTGAACTCGGCCTGGAAGGAGGAGAGCTGCTGCGTGACGCCAAGGAGGCCTCCGACCTCCACGCTCAGGATCACCCAGATGACGTCTGTCCAAAGAAACAACACAACCTGTTATGACACACAAAATCCCAAACACCTTCTTGCGCCCTCAGGTATGCAGCCAAAACTGAATCTGCCTCCAATTAACTACCTACCAAGAGAGGATGATCACCAGCAGAAATTCCAGTTAACCTTGAAACAACATTTAGATGCCGTAAAATAAATCTAGACCACACACCCACAATATCCTCAAAGACTTCCGGTCTGCAGTTCTTTTCTCTCTTTAAGCCACATGGAGACTGATGGTGTTAAGTGAGGAATTATCGCTCCGAACACTGAAATGAAATATTGAGGCCAAGTATAATTTTTAATTGAGTATCCCTTTGCTGCTTAATTTGAAAGTAGGTAAGTCTTGAGGGACTTCCTGTTGGGATCCATCATCCACACTGAACTTGCAGGAGGAGATGAATCAATGTAATGAATGACTTTTAATTTAATTTGTGCGTGCTAATAGAATGGCCATCCAATCTCTTAATAGTTTTTACCGAAGGAAACGCATACAAATTATCTCGCACTTTATCTTCAGTAATGAATGCTGCCTCCCGCTGCTGCCAACTACAGTACAGTAGTAGTGTTTTTGCACGTCGGCAACTCAGCTCAAAACAAATGATGATAATCCGTGTCAAAGGGAGCAGGGCAAAGACAATCATGATAATCAGAGCATATCATCCATCATCCCAAAGATATTTAGTTCAAACAAGGCAAAACAGGGAAAAGAAACTGGAACCAGCAGATGTTTGGAATTGTTACTGGAAAACTGAATGATGTCACTTGTCAGTACTCATAACAGCTGATGAACATCCCTCTGTGCGTCGACCAAATGATGCACTGGCTAGTCATTTCTGTCTGTTCTTGTTTGAGCAAACCTGTTGGAAAAACACAGTTTGTGTTTGTCTGCAGCGTGAAGTTTACTGTTCTCACCTCCATAGTAGAGTCCTGTAGCCGTGCACATCCTCCACTGGCCCTGGTACATGCCCGGAGACACGGGGCTCTGCATCTGCACGCTAACATCGGCCATTTCCTGAGGCTCTAGAGACCGCACCATCACCATGTTGACGTGGCCAAACTGATCTCCTCCGACATACTTCAGACAAACCCCAGGAGGCCACGACTCTGCACCTGGAGCACACACAGACAAGCATGCTGAACTCAACGTGACACAAGAGTGTAATTGCTTTTCTCTAACAAGGTCTGGTATTAGCTCTGTGAGTTATCATATTATTATCATTATTATCATCATTCCAGTAGACTTACCAGTGTTCTGTATCCTCCAGGTCTTTGTGAACGGTGTGTCTGGCGGCACTGATTCACCCTCACCGATCGTCACATCCCGCACAAAGGACATGCACGGTGCACTGATGTTGGGACTCTCAAAGTCATAATAGGCTCCGATGGCTGCTTGTAAATTCCTGGAACAACAGAGGGCAGAGATCCAGGTGATCAGTAACATGAGATATGTGTAGTAGAGAACCCATGATTCAACCACAGCTTGCACAGATATGAATGAAGTAAAAATAAAAATATGGGGCTGAAATCCTGTCCCCTTTCCTAGCTGCACTCTGTTCCACTGACATGCCCTGAGGTTTATTTCAACATTCATTACATAATATCACATCCAGAGTTCCAATTTACGATGATTTGCATTGATCTGCTGATTTTTGTTTTGATTAAACTGTCAATTATTTGGGCTATGAATGTCAGAAACTGTGAAAAACGCCTGAAGTGACTCCTTCAAACTGCTGGTTTTGCTGTTATATTTTGTTTTTCAAGCACCCAAGACAAACACTATCACTTAATTGTTTCAGCCCCAAACATATCCCATGAGTCTTTGCTCTCCGCATACCGTCAAAGCACCATGGAAATTGTGGGTATTGAACGCTGATAATGTCGTTTTCTTTGGTAAAATGAAAACTACCAACTTAATTTGGACTGTGGGAACCACAGAATGGTAAGCTTTCACAAGACCAATTAAAGAGGAGTCCTGCTGCTGAGGGCCTAGGAGTAAATCTTGCTCCGCATATATTGTGGCAAACGGCTAAGCTGTCTGCAGACCTGGAGAGAGTGCAAGTGGTGCTTCCCGTGACATGCTGGTCATCCATAAACCAGCAGTTTTTATTTTTAGAAAGCCCCGTTGCAGAGGAGCTATTACACGGCATCACGTGATACTACTCCAGCCTGCTCTGCCCATAGACACGTCTCTGTTATCTGCCGTGGGGTTGCATAGGCTTAATGCTGCATATGCGCAGAAAGATTTGTTTAAGGGAAGATTTCAGAGTGACCTTTGCGTCCTTACCATTCGTTTGCGCTTTCACCAAATGAGTTTGCTCTGCTAGCTTAATTCACAGTCGCATTTAGCAACCATCAAAAAAAAGCAATGCAGCTCAAGTTTGTTCAGTTTTATCATTGCGTTAAAAAAAACCCCACACATTAAAACATTTTGTCCACGAGTATCAGGGTAAAGATTGACCAGACTTTCACAACCGCCGTGTGAACATTGAGCTGGACTCGGTGGGCGTCACGCTGGACCGTGAACGTTACGTCATCCGTCCTCCCTGTGACTGTGGTCGGGACGGGACTGACGTAACGTTAACGCTAACGTTTAACCGTGTCTGCTGTCGATAACGTAAAAGTAATGCATGATACACATGGACGGACTAAACAGTTAACAAAGTGAGGACATAAAAAACATAAATAATATAGACCTTTACTTATCCGTACACGGAGTGGCAAGTAACTAGCAGTAACGTGACCTGGCCGAGTAACTGTTAACGGCTGACTTCCCGTTACAGTTCCTATTTTCAGCCCGAACAACACTCACTTAACAATAACTCTAACGTGTTCATATTCACACACCAATTCGCCTTTTTACCAAGTAACTACAGTTTATTTATCATATAAGCTTTTTATATCCGTAATACAGAAAACGCTATGCTCCCGTCCACCATGTCCCTGACAGGCAGTCAAGAGTCGCAGACACGGTGACTCAGCTAACGCTAGTTACGTTACTACAGCGTCGTTAGCTGTCACTATCTCCACGTTTACATCCACACATCGCTGTGTCACACTAAGGGATAACTCTTTCTCTCCCCATATCCTAAAGACATGTCGCTGTACAGTGAGACTGCAGCATAGAAAGCTAACGTTAGCTGGTGTACACTTTCTGTTATCTAACATCAGCGCGCAGCAGGCCGGACGAGTCACCGAGCTCACCAGTTGGTCATGTCCAGAAAGAAGGCGCATCCGGCGGGGTTCAGCTGGAAGCCGAGCAGCCTCTGAAATTCCGATATTAGAATATCTTTATCTGTTGTGCCCATGCAGCTGAATTTCTGCATGAGCTCCTGGTCCAGGTCCAGGTCCATGCCCTCCATCGCGGATTTGCCCGGACAGAGACGGGGGCTTCGCTCCTAATTTAGTCCGAGGCCTCGACTTGTCATAACAAACTCAACAACAGGGCCTAGTGCGCATGTCACATGATTGCATTTTGTGCCTCAACCTATGAGCCACTGAGCCACAGGCCTGGTGGAGACAAGGAAACAATGAACTCTACTTCAGATACAGTGTATTCATAGTACGTGTTCCGTTATATTGCAGCAATGATAGTTTGCATTTAAAAGACCTTCATACAAACATTATTTCTCTGAAGATAAATGTACTATTTCACAAAATATTGCTGTCTTTCATGTCTATTTCTACACAGGAGTTCAGAAGTTTGATTAGTTCTGTTTAGTACTGCACATGGCCAGATTTGGGAACCAACCTTGTTGGTGGCCCCTTCCTCAAGGTTCTCATCATGGTGCACAGAACACACCAAAGATGGTAGCTTCTCTTTGCACCCAGACAGGCTTCCATCCAAATGCTGTGAAATGATTACCAAAATGTTCCACCATGCAAAATGAAATGCCAGTGAAAGTGCTTTTTCATCCATTACTGTTATGTCGATAGTAGAAGTCCTGAAACAATGGAAAATAATGCAGGAAATGTGATGGAAATATACCATTAGTTACATGTATTGAGGAATGAGATAATATGCTACAGGATAGATCATTTAACAGAGCACATCTCAGTAAATACATGATGATTGAATTCCACCGAACTGCTTCAATTGTCACACTGTCATGGCTTAAATAGAAGGCAAACATCATTAGTATCATTCATAACACCTGTGCATTTCCTATTGACATGTGAGACCTTATTCTACTGTCATAAAGGCATATTGTCCTTGGATATTAAAATAGAATTAGCTGTATATATGTAGTACACTCAGACTGCTTGAGACTACCGCAGCTTATTGCTGACCCATTAGAAAAAGATTTTTTTTCAATTTGTTACACACTACTTATCACAACAAGGAACCTTTATTGTCATGTAATATTCATCTTGTTATAATATGTTATACCTATTTACTGTATATCATTATATGTTGTGTATGTTGTATTCTCTGTATCGCAATATCATCCACCATCTGACCCTGAGCAAGAAGTAGAACTTCATCACATCAGGTAAATAAACCATATTCCTCAATTCTATGTGTGAGACACGCCGTTTCTAACATGTCTTTCACATTATAACGATGTAAGTTATCATATTATGCCATTAAACATTTTACACACATTTGTCACATCAAGTTATCACGTTATAACACAAAATAACTCACATAATAATGTATAACAAGAAAGGTTTTTTTTGTTTGTAATAGCCTACAGTATTAAAATAAGAATTTGTACAATATCTTGTTTTAATGTAAAAAAAAACATGTTAAAACAACACTTTCACTTTTCAATACTCACTTCAAACACTTTGAATCATTTTAGTGTATTCTGGCTTTTACAAAACGTTTTGTAAAGTGTCCTTATAAGAATCAGACTCAGTGTAGCACTATGCATACAAAAGTATGACTAACAGCTGAACTGGCGATTGAATCTTCATGTATAGCTTTATAGCTGTTGTATGCTTTGTTATGAACTGTTCAATCAAACCACATCAAGGGCAATTCTTTAGTGTTCATCTTTGCAGAGCGATCCTGGTATTGTTTCACTGTAAAACCAAACTCTTTTGCTTTTGGCAAAATTTGTACAATGACTTCTTTGATAAACTAAACTAAACTAAATTTCTGTTCCCTTAAAAACCAAGCTAATCTGAGTAATTTGCTTGAACTGCTAGTGTAGTAAATGACAGAAACACCATGCAACAGTATTGCTCTTGAACACCATCAAATATCTTTTTCTTACTCTGCCGGTCCAAGAGGAAACTGAATCAGAACAATGTTGTAGCCTACAGTTGAGTCATGGCTGTTTTTGT
>JBCAUF010000002.1:19981172-19992961 GCA_038406115.1 Haemulon aurolineatum | reverse complement strand
CAGTTTTTCCAGTCATGGAAAACATATGGAAAATGAAAAAAAAGGTCAAATGTCCTGGAAATGGTTAAGTTATCCTGTAAATTTTTTTGTCACCCTCCCCCTCCCCGCAATTCTGCAATCCAGTGCAGTGTTTCCCATTCATTGAGGGAATTCTGCTTTATTTTTCTCTCCAAAAGCATCAGATTGATGCTTTTAAATATGAAATATTACACATTTTTTCTGGGTGAGCCTGCCCCCAGACCCTCCCAGGAGGGCTTGCATCCTTCTCACCTTTGTCACTCCAAATCTGCTTTCATGCCTGATTATATGAAAACAATAAATACTTAGTAAGAAGCTGTAGGCCCCAGGAACAATTAAACACAGCCGAGGCTATTTAGGGAAAATCACTAAGTAAGAAACATAGAAACAATCTGTGTAAATGCAAGTTACAACTGGAGAAACAAACACTTCCAAAGAATGAGGAGGAACAGGGGAATGGAAGAGTGTATGACGTGATAACTTGTCTCTGTAGTGGCTGAAAATGTCCTGGAAAAGTCCTGGAAAATAATTTCAGGGAAAGAGTGGGAGTCCTGATAATCTACTCTATCATTTCTTTTTCATCTTCTTTTCCGATGGTCCAGTGCCCACCTCCAACCTGTACGCCCAGCTCAACAGCCTCCAGCTCTGCGTGGACCCAGCCAGTGTGCTGTGGATCAACCTTTTCTCCAGGGGTCTGCTGCACACCCTGGACCAGGTCAAAGCCTTCTACCATTTGCAAGACAGCAGCAAGGCGGACGAGCACGTGGACATCCGTGTGGACGCGGCTCAGCTCAAGGTGAGCATGCGATTCTGTCTTAACCTGAGCTCATTCGTTTTCAAGACATGTCTCTGAAAGGCCGGTTTGTGTTTTCTGTTCCTCTCTGCAGCTGATAATCCCTTTAGATTCTTCCATCCTGGACCACCCGGAGCGTCCGCAGTCCCTCGCCGTCACTGTGCCCCAGATGGCTCTCAGCAACACCCGCCACTGCCCCCACGGCTCCAGGGCCGACCTCAGCGGCACCTACGACAAGTTCGCCGGCTGCCCTTTCTTCCAGCACGCAGCTCCCCGCCCCTACCCCCGAGACCGGAGTGCCTTCCGCCCCCTGCCCACCACCTTCCTCCAGCACGCTCAGGAGACGGAGCCGCAGCCTCTGGACAAGAAGCAGCTCCGGTCCCAGGACGTCTGGTCCATCAGCCTGTCCCGCGTGACGCTAGGTTTCGACGGTGCTCGGCGGTACCCCAAAGGCAGAACCCAGCCTTTCATCGAGCCCTTCGCCATGTCTTTGTGGATGTGTCAGCCCTCGGCCTTTAGGAAAAGCCCCCCGTCTTCTTCCCCCTCCAGTCCCCACGGAGCCCACGAGCCTCCCTTGGAGCAGGAGGAGGCTTCGCTCGCCTCCGTCCACCTCTTGGCCCACGCCATCACTCCGCTGAAGATGTGGCTCAACCACTACCAGTACGTGGCCCTGCTGAGGATGAAGGACGCCATGGCGCGGCTGGGGGCCGAGCTGGGCCGGGACCTGCGAGACGTCAAGCAGGCTCACGGCCAGAAGACGAAACCCTCGACCGCTTGCCTCGCCCTCCTGGTGGACTCGGCGGAGCTGGGTCTCCTGCTGCCGCCGGTCAGCTCGGAGCCCGAGGAGGAGATCCCCCACACCCCGGAGACCGACAGCCCCAGCATGACGGACTCCGACATGTCCCCCACCCATCACTCCGCCGACGCCGCCCCCGAGGACAGCGGCCTGGAGAACGGCATCTCCTCGGCCAACGCCACCTTCTACCAGGACGAGCAGGAGGACGGCGCGGTGGAGGAGGCGTGCGAGGCCGTGGAGGAGGGCCCGGACGGCCTGACGGCGCAGGAGGAGACCCCCGTTCTGTCGCCGGCGCTCTCGCCCGGACACTCGCCCGCCCTCTCCCGCGAGCCGTCCACCTTCAGCCTGGAGGGGGAGCTCTCGAGCGCCATTAACGTCACCAAGGACGTGACCAAAGACGCCATCAGTGCCTCTCTGGACCTGACCAAGGGGGCGTTCTCCATCACCAAGGACGCCTTCAGCATGCTGAGTCGTGGCTCCGGGATGAGCAAACTGTTCAGTCCGCAGGCGAAGTAAGTGCTCGCTCTCTCCTGCTGGGCTGCTGGCAGCGTCGTGGTGTTTGTGTGTGTCTGGGGGCCCATACTGTGCACCACATGCTTTTACTGGCTGTCCCTTTTAACGGCGCCGCGTGTGTGTTTCACAGGGAACAGGTCCAGCGTTCGGAGGAGTCCTCCCCCTCCCTGCCTGCCGGCCTGCGCCACCAGTCCATGAAGCAGTCGCCCTCCCAGCACTCCTTCGACAGCGCCATCTTGGACGGCAGCCTGCCCGACGAGAACCTCTCCGTGGACAGCGACCTCAGCGACAATTTTGTGGTTCTCATGGACTCAGGTGCCCAAAATACTCACAGTCAGTTTCCTCAGAGTTGCTCAGGCAGTGCCCACTGTAACAGGGTTTCCGCGGGTCATTAAAAAGCATGAAAAGTCATTAAATAGCTTTTGCGAAAATTAAGGCCTGAAATGGCATGAAAAAAAAAAACGTAAACTTGATGGAACAAAATGTTTTTCATGATTACGTCAGACATACTAAAATCTAAATCTAGACTAAATCTAATTTTGATCGAAAGTTTAGCGTAAGGGTTGACGGGCGGAACCTTTTAATCTGCTTTTTTTTTTACGGCCGGTGCGCAAAGTCGTAACACCTCTAGCCTGCCGAAACTGGTCTCGTCTGCCCGGCGCGCAGTGTGCACACGTCACCAAGACCTCACAGGCAGCTTTCCTCTGTTTCAGGAACATTTTAATATAATAAATAATCACAACAACTACTATTCAATGCAACAATCTTAATCAGCACGTACATTCATTGCGTCCTGTCACAGATCAAAGGCGGTTGTCACGCGTAATTGAACACTCGACGTGACTGAATGAATTTGAATGAATGACAGCTGAAACCGTGATGCAAACTAACAAGTTCACGTCTCTCCCAAAAGAAGTTGGGCGTCTGACGCTGCTGCCGTCTCCTTGGTGACGGCAGCATAGATATCCTACATCCATAGCATATCCAGATGAAAAAAGTAAGCGTTATTATTGTTAGACTGAGGAAATTTTTCTGTTTTGGAAAATGAAGTTTCTAAATAAAGAGCGTTTTTGAGACTGTCAACCTGATTTTATATTTTTATTTTCGTTATTTTTCATTATCGTTCATTATAATTCAAACAACCTCACGGACCAGATGTTTCATATTGCTGACCTATGCACTAAGATAGGAACATATTTTACCTCATATTTGAATATTTCGCGCCCCAGTGGCTCAGCGTATCACCTGTAGGGTTGCTGCTGCTGTTTTTGAGGGACTGACTGCAAATATCTGGTTAATTTCCGTTAATCTGCCGCTACGCCGGATTATTTCGTGGCTCTATTAGCTTAGCTGCTCGTCCCAATATCTTTTTGACACATGACATTTTCTCCGAATGCTTCGGTGTGTCCTCTTACAGTGTGTTTTGCACAAGTGTTCTGTTGTGTTCATTTCAAATAATAAAAATTGGCATTGTCAAATGCTTACAATTTGTGTGTGTGAAAGTATCTGCAGTTGGATACATGGGCATGAAATTAGTTTGAAGTGGCATGAAAAAGCATTAAATGAGATTGGCTGACACCTGCAGAAACCCTGTGTAAGCTTGTGTGTTGTTTCTAGAGTCGGGTCTGGAGTCCATGCGTCCCAACAACACTCCTGCGGGCAGTCGAGGCAGCCCGGCTCCAGGGACAGAGGGGGGCTCATCGGCCGACCTCAGCAGCTCTCTGTCTCAAAGTACTGAGGACGTATCTCAGGATATGGTTGGTTACTGTGCTGATATAACAGATGTCATGGGTGGACTGAACAAAGATCTTCTAATTATAACAATTAAAGCTGGAGTATGTAATGTTGGAAAACGAAAAAGCAAGAGAACTAGCAAGATTTGAAAGTAGCACTTCCTGTAAGTTCCTCCCCCCTGCTCCCCCTCCCGTCAGTGATTCTTCGGGCAACACCGAGACATCTGCTGTGCGCCTTCACGCAGGCGGGGGCGGGATGCAGAACTAGACCTGAAGGCATGTGATTGGTTCTTTACTCTCCTCAACCGCTGGACCCCAGGGACGCGGATTGGTCGAAGTTTTCTCAGTCCTGTGGCTGCCACAGAGCTCTGTTTTTTCCTTCCCTTTTCCTGATGACACATTGCACTGATTGCTCTGAAATTAGACGGGCCATTTCCCCCAGTATAAGAGAAAGTGCTTCTGAACAGAATTACATACCCCAGCTTTAATTCAAGCCTTCATTTCAAATTTAAGTCCAAAGCGGTTTAAATGTATCGCCATGTGCTGTCGTTGCAGTCATCAGTGTTGTTGCTGGTCCTGAGTGGAGCTGCCTGCACCATGGAAGTAAAGGGAGAAGACCAAGTTGTGGCTGTAGAAGTCCAGAATCTGAGCCCTGTGCAGATGGGCACTATCAGGGTATCGGACCTGCTGGCTGGCCTTGTGCAAGGTAACCCGGGTCACTGTTGCTATGCTGTCTGTTTTCTACCGAAAAACACACATGAAATCATTTTTCTGTCGGCTAATTAGTTTAGTTTATTTGCACATATAATATAATCTACATGAACAATAAAAAATAATAAGATCAAACATTGTGCAGGAGAAGTGGAAGCCAAAAAGGCTTATAAAAATACCTCCCCTTTGTATAAAGACAAACAAAAAAAAGCAACAACGGTAGTCTTCAATGTAAGAAAATAATACAGAAATTCATAATAAAGAAAACAAAAAAGACAAATTAGCATGAAAAAATGAAAGATACTGAATTAATGAAAAAAAGAAAGAAAAGAGGAAAATAAATTACATGAAAAATAAAAAGTACAGATTGATTGACCAATGATCGTATTCTACTCAAAATACCGATTGACCTCATAGTCTTTTTACAAACAAATTCAATATGGGACTTCCATGTTTTCATCTACTGTGACACCTAATCAGTGAGTTGTTTGTCATATTTTAGAAAGCGTATAGATTGGTTTTTGGATTAGCTTAAAAAAGGGAAAAAGAAATGTTTCCAGTCAGTCCTGGTCTTTGGTCTTAAAAATGCTCCTCCTTCTCTCCACCCTCTCGTTCCTGCAGCTCCAGGTGGGCCGGTCCAGAAGCAGGGCACCAGGAGCTCTCCGGTCATGTGCATGCGGGCCGAAATGGGGCCGTCTGCGGCCCGACACTCCGCTATGGCCGAGTCTCTGGGCTTCCTGGACGTGAGAGTGCAAGACTGCAAGGCGGAGCTGCTGGCCTCCACGGTGGCGAACATCGGCCCTTTCCTCGAAGACGAATTCAGCGTCGACGGTCAGCCGATGAAGTTGCACATGAACAACGTCACTATCACCATGAAGGTGGGCTGTTGCTGCTCTTTGAATTTGGGATGAACTTGTTTTGCAGATTATAATGTCATGTTTTAGAGCAAAAACAGTAACTATCAGGGTCCCTTTTGTTTCCTTTAGGATGATAGCCCTAAAATCTACCCGACCGCCCCTCAACCTGTCCCAGCCTCATTCATAGTAGATCAGCTTCTGCTTGAGCGTGGTGACGACGGCATCATGAGGCTCAAAGGTCAGCAAGACAATCATTTCTTCTTTTATCTTGAGATCTATGCACAGGATTGTCTGTGTACCCATGTCCTGGCAAGATCATGAACCGTGAAAACCACAGACAGTCCAGCTGACATCATCCTCAGAGGAAACACGAACAGAAAGTGATCCTCACCGTTTCCTTTTCGCTTGCAGCTGACGGCGCAGACCCCAAGGCCCCAGCAGGTGTCCCTGTGGGTGCCGTGGACCACTCAAACAGTTCCTGCTTTGTTCCACAGCAGAGCGAGGTAGGGGAGACCGAGCACGAGCATATTCTGTGTCAATTCAATGTATCTGCGGCCAAGGGTGTAGCAATACTACAGTAAGGTCACTCCTACATGTGGTTTCATTAGATAGGACTTTTTTCCGCCTGCTTGGTTAGATAGATGACAAAGTTTCACTATTGAAATATTTTCAGATGACAGGGCTGATGGGAAGGTGTGAGATGGATCAGCTGCTTATTCTCAAAGTTGTACTTTCTGTTGTTTGCTTTCGCCACGTTGCCTACAGTACCCTAACTTTAACTTTATTTAATTTACTGAATTTGGCGTCTACAGTTGTGCTCAAAAGTTTACATACCCCGGCAGAATTTCTGCTTTCTTGGCCTTTTTTCAAAGAATATGAATGAACTTTTTTTTCCACTCATGCTCAGTGGTAGTTGTTTATCAATAAATGGCTTCACCCAACCACTGACCATGGGTGGAAAATAGTTTTTGTGTTATCATTCATATTCTCTGAAAAAAGGCCAAGAAAGCAAAAATTCTGCCGGGGTGTGTAAACTTTTGAGCACAACTGTATAAGAACTCTGTTCCTACACACCAGATGTCATGGTAATAAAAAGCCAGAGACCTCACAGAATATAGCAAACTAGACTTAAGAATTAGACTTAATGTAGTTACTGATCCTGCACACTACTTTCACATCAAAATTCCCCCTAAATGTTACAGTTACACATGTAGCAGTTTGCTGTAAGCACATGATGTCTGAGGTGTGTGAAAGTGTCCACACGGCTTTTTGTTGCCTTCATTTTTTCATCAGCCAGGTCAAGTTGTTTGAACCTCAGCTCAGTTTGATTCACAGGTTCTACTCATGTTTAAATCTACAGTAATGTGCTCCGTCTGTAATGCAACTGTAACACTGGCGTCCTGTTACTGGTCAGCCGTGAGATGGACAGCACAGAGCGGTGTTTAAGCATACAAGATGTGTGTAATGGTGCTGTAATTACACCTGTTGCTGCCCATCAGAATCTGATATCCCGCCCACTTGGCTCGCAGCACCGGGCCAAAGCGCGCCCTTGCCGCGGTCAGCCGGAGCCTAACCAATCCTAATAATCTTGTCGTTCCAGCTACGAACCCTGGAGTCGCAGCTCTCCGACGCCCAGGCCGCCCTCACCCGGGCCCTCGGCGACAGAGAACGCCTCCTCCTGGAGGTCAAGAAGTACGACCCCACGTTCGCTCTCTGAGCCACCTCTCAAACCTGCCGGAGCAGCAGCGGCGGGATGTATCAGGCTGAATGTCCAGAACCAGCAAGACTCATTCGAAACACGTCTGAACTTTGGACATGTTTGAAAAGAAGATGAATCCAAGTTGTAAGTTTGGATCACTTCTCACTTGCTCAATCACACTGTTCATGTTATTACAAAAGAGCCCCTATAACAGCTACTATAAGGGCAACCTAGTGAACTTACTTATACTGTAGGTACAATAATGGTACTACTTTTTATCTGGCAGTCTACTAGATATTCCTCACTGCTGTACTAAACACACATTATTCTGGTTATTTCTCATCCAAATCAGCGTGGACAGTAAAGTCATTGTGTGGTTTCAGTGTTTGACACGCAGCATGCAAAGGGTAAAATATCATCAAGCTTTAATTCTCTCCACTTAATTATTTGTGTTACGGAAAAAGTGTTAAGTCGAGCACACGCCAAAACCTCCTCCTCCTCACACGCACTGACACTGCCAGACCGCCGCTCGTCCGCCAGGCGCTCCTTCGACGAGACACGACCTCCCATCAGGCATTGCTTTGTGAACAGTGCTAACGTCCACGTAGCATAGTCATGAAGCTAGGACTTGTAATGAAGATAACCTCTGTTTAGGTGTGTGTTCCTTTTCATTTAAAAGTGTTATGAAAATAGAATCTGCTGTTACTTGTTGAAAATGTGTTGTGACAGGTAGGGAAAACATTGCACTTTTATTCTTTTTTTATTCTTTTGTTTTATTTTTTTTAATGAAAGCAAAACTACACCGCTTTCATGGAGAGACGGACGCGTCTCACTTTCCACCGTGGTTGCTTTAACACCAGGGTGGAGCAGCTACACACTCTTTATCCATTCACGCCGCCCTCAGAGAGCGGCCTGAATCATTCCCCCAGTGTTATTTTTCTCCGTGTGGTGAAATGTTGATCATGCGTCTTTTTGTACTGTGAAACAACATGCTCTATGCTCTGTGGCCGAATGTCCACGCAAGACGCCGCGCCTTTCGGGCCCCCACCTCACGCCGTAGGAGAGCAGGTTGCACAGTGGCTCCAGTATTGTAACTGGGTTAGTTGTTTTTCACTCTAACTCTCTGGTTTAAAGAGGATTGGGATTCTGCCAGCCACCAGAGTTATAATACTTGATCTCCTTAAAACTTAAAACAACTCAGACTGGTAGTGTTGATATTACCTCTGTGCACATGTATCATGTATAGTGACAGTAATGTAGTGGTCAGACAGAGGTTAAAGCTCATTCAGGATGTTGTTTTACTCGTGTGTATTTATTTCGATTGATCAAAGCTTGTGTTATTGTTAGTTACAGTGTATTGAAGCCATATCAATCAAAGAAAATGACATTTTTTAAAAGCTGCGGTACTGTACTGATGATGTATGCACACAGTGTGTCATGGAAATGACCAAATCCACTACAAAAACTGCTATTTTCAGTGTGTTTTAATCCTGATCTGCTGCCGAGTGTTATCTATCAGGCCCGCTGATGTTTCAATTGTTGTCACTTTCCTTTATCTATGCATAAATCTGTCATATGCATGGATTCAAACGATGTTGGACTCGCTCATCAAAGAGTCAGTTGAACAGTAACATTCACTTTATGAGTGCTTTTATGAAAACACCTCTCTGTGACCTAAATCTGATGTTGAAATGTGGCATCGTTTAAGCAGCGGCTCAGTCCGTGGAGGTATGTTGTGCATCTTGTTGCGCAGCTGTTCCAGTTGTCCCAGTGTGGGCATGGGAGCCCCCTGGTGGTTGGAACTTGCCAGAGCACTCTCCACTCAAAACACTCCTACGTCTTTTTTTTTTATCATTTCTTTGTTTCTCTTTTTTTTAACTTTGGTTGCCTTGCAAGCAATGAATGACAGGTTTGCATTCTTAAAGAGGAATGTACGATATGTAAGCAATAGGAAGACAGCTCTGGTGCAACCAAAAACATGACAAAGAATGGTAACACTACATAGTTTTTCACATAGAACTCGTTTTTTAAGGTGACTAATATCAAAGAAAAATGATCTACCTGTGCGCCAGGTTTTGATGTTTTCTTCTCCGCTGCATGTGTACTCAATACATCCTCACTCTATCAGTGTAATAAAGCAGAGATACTGCCCTTAAACCTCAATATCACTTATAGTCGTGCTCTTCTACTCAGCTTTCTGTGTTTCTGTTTTTGCATGGCCTTAGTAGACAAACATACAGTGTTAGGAAAGTGAAGTTCCCATGCTGGACGCAACATGTAGCCGTAAAGTTTATCCAGTTTCCCTCTCCTCGGTCAGGTCTCAGTGTTAAGTAGCATCCCCTCTCTGCTGACAAACTGGTGCTCTGAGCTCCATCTGCTCCACTCAAAAAAAAAAAAAAAGAGGAGATGGACTGAGAGAGAAGCAAGACTCGCCTCAACATGAGTGTTGTTTTCTCTTTTGGTCTGACTGGGCTGGCAAAATGCCACTGTAAAGCAGATGCATGTACTGAAGTATAGTTAATGCCTTGTGAATTACTTGCACTTGTGTGATAAATTCACTGGAAATTGCACTTGTTTTAATGTAAATCACTTCAAAGGAATGGATGGATTGTGGATTGTGGATCATTGTGAAATCCTCCTAAGTGACCCAAATGTTGGAGACCCCGTGGACAGTATTTTTGTCAGTTGTGTAGAGTTACATTGAATTTTGTATTGTCTTTATCACTTCATTGAGACTAATCTGAAATTGGTTCTGTGAACCAAAGCTAGTATGTGGAAAATATTTTAAAACTGAAATAAATAAATGATTAATTGCTGAACACATTTCAGTTGTGCCTTTAAGTTTTAATAGAAAACGCATGTTTCCATGTAGCAAACTATTGCTTCCTTGTTTTTGTTGTCACAAATTATACAGTAATGTGTGCATTCAAGACTCACTCCAGTTATCTTAGATACATGATACATAATTTGTTCTATTTCAACCTCAATAAAAAGTCAATGTACTTACAGACAAAACTTGAAACAAAGTTTTTTATTTTAGTTTTGTGAGACAAACTTGATTTTGACATGTTGTGGATGATGAAATGGAACCACTTTCCTGTTCATCTTCGAAAAGGTTCAATATTATTAAACAAGTCATCGTCATAAAAACAAAACCATGAAATGGAGTGAGTAATGAGTCCTCTACCCAGACCAAGAATTTGATCATTTGAAAAAGGATCCAGTTTTGAAATATTAGTCAATGATCAAAATGGATACCCTTAAATTTACCAAGAGGACTTGATACGTTTCTACTTCACTGGTTTTACACAAATACATTTTGATAACGCAGGCGCGTAGCAGAGCCACATTCTCAAATGTTTTGATGGCATCTCGGCACAGTGAACTGCCGACTCCATCAGAAGTATCACACCACAGACCATCTCAGCTGTAGCTGCTGCAGTAACCAGCTAATCACATGTCGCACTGTGGTGGTTGACTACGTATTGATACAAATACATAGCCCTAATTACTGTCTAGAAAAGAAACAAAGTGTACATTTTTGCAATGAAACCATTTTAATTTAAAGGCATCACCCCCCCCCCCACACACTTTTTTTAAAAATAATTGAGGAACAAAAACAAAACCTTAAGTATAAAATGTACTGTATTTACAACCTTAACACATGAATATGAGTTGACACCATTTGAACTGTACGTTGCATCAAGAATTTGCCTTAACAATTGGAGGTCTGACCTCTTCAATACGACAGTCACTGACAATGAGTCTCTTTAGTTAGTCGAGAACAATCAGTTCCTAGATGCTGCTGCACGGCTGCAGAGGCTTTGTGACGGGTTTTCCGCGCGATATGGCACCACTTTCCATCTGTCCACAGTCACCCTGCAATCTAAAGCACGGGTGCCTCAGTGAAAGAGGATGTTCTTGTACTTGGAGTTCGGAATCTGATCTCTGCTCTTCAGCCTCCTCACTGCTTCCCTCATGTGCTTCGGCTGCAGCGGTGGCGTATCTCCCCACTTCTCACAAACATCCAGCGCTGGAAGAACACGGGCAAATTATTAAAACCACAGTGTAGCACGATGTAAATAAAAAGGATTTACTCATACAGAGGCAAGAAAAAGTATGTGAATCCTTTGGAATGACCTGCATTAACAGGTCATAAAAAGTGATCCGATCTACATCTATGTCACAAGTATAGACAAACACAGTGTGCTTTACCTAATGCCACAAACAGTTATTATATTTCTTGCCAGCTGAAGCTCAGTAGGAGCTGAGTGAGGCAGCAGGGCAGCGACCCTAAACATTGAGGTAAATCTACAGCAGAGTGGCTTAAAAAAAAGAGAAAAAAAGAGAGGTTATGGCTGCCGAAGGAGGTTATTGAATCCACCAGCACCGTGAATGTTTAATGGATGTGTTCAATAAAGACAAGAAATATAGCAATTGTTTGTGTGGTATTAGGCAAAGCACATTGTGTCTGTCTGTTCTTGTGACTTACATGTAGATCGGATCAGCAATTAATGCAGAGCACTAGGTCATTCCAAAGTGTTCACATACGCCTTCTGGTCACTGTATGTTTCAGTTGATTTGATCTGAATGTTCTTTTTCATAAGGCTGACACTCACCTTCCTCAACAATTTCCCCAGCAAAAACCTTGGAAATACCAGACATGGCG
>JBCAUF010000002.1:19858893-19873639 GCA_038406115.1 Haemulon aurolineatum | reverse complement strand
GTTTTTTTTTTTTTTTTTTTTTTTGTTTTTTTTTTTTGTTTTTTTTTTTTTTTTTTTTTTTTCTTTTTTTTGTGTTTTTCCCCCCCCCCCCCCCCCCCCGACGAGCTCCTGCAGTGGTATTTGTGGAGTTGTTACTCTCGTGCCCTCAGAGACTGGATGTGCCTTAAAACAAGCAGATGCAAAAGTCCCTATTTGTCTGCCAAGGCACCGGAGCACAATTTTTGGCAAAGTAATTTTTAACAGCCGGCGAATGGAAGATGTATTCAGGTCAGCCAGGAAAAAAAAAAAGACTTCTCCTGTCTCCGTCAGGATGCTGTGTGACTTTTGAGGAGTTAAGGACATCGTGAATCAGGACTTTGTGGTTTGGACCACTTATTGACCAAAGTGACATGTCATCCTTAATTTCACTTGTCTGTAAGCCAAGTTAAAGCAGACGAGATCCTAACCTGTAAATGCCCCCCCTTCCCCTCTTCTCCCGCTTCTCCCGCCCTGACACAAAGTAGTCTCTGGTGATGATAGGAGCCGAGCTTGTCTCGGTCTGTCTTCGGAGCCTCTGCAGCAGGCATGCGGTGTCAGACAGTCATGTTCTCGTTATGATCAGAGTCTCAGAGGCAGGTTGAGCCCCGGGGTAGCCCTCGGTCACCCGCTGATGAGTGGGTGGAGGGGGGGATCAATCCAGCTCCGCTTTAGCACTCAGCAGACACTTCTTCAGAAAGCATCTGCCTGACAAGTGGTGCTCCAACACCACTGTACATGTTGTTACAGAGCAGCCGAGAGAGCAGAGAGATTATTATCTTGGCATTACTTGAGTGGTGAAAACACTTGATAACAATTCTGTCCAAGAGCAACGCGGGATGAATCACGAAAACGACTTTGATCTGTGGGTGTGTTGCGAGGACAAGCGAACGTGTATGACTGCGATGAGTGATTTCAGACTGGATATTAATGATTGCACTTAGCAGGCATAAGTGCTTTCACTTCCCAAAATGAGGCTCCATTATACCGCAGACGGAGAATCCTTTAAAAACAGCGAATGGTTCAGGTTTATTGTGCCTGTTTTCTTCCTAATTCCGTGGCTTCAGTGTGACCAGGCAAACATTTCGGTGTAGTGTCGGGGCTGCAGCTTCGTACAGAGCGAGGGCCATGTTTACAGGCTCATGTAAAGCCGAAGCTGTCTGGCACAGGCTGTGACCCAGGGCGTTTTAGTGGGCCTTCGTTCTGGACAGTCGCTCACTTTCATCCTGACCGCTGGAATGTAAAACCAAGACATTTTCCTCTCTGCAACAGAGTGTCAAAGATTCTGGCCTTAAGAAATGCGACTTCCCCGCTCTTCAGTGCCCTTTGCAAATGATTATCATTTAATCAATCTATTTCCCCTGGTAATTTTTTTTTTTTCAAGTGAGCAGCACATTTGCTAGAAGCTCTTTTTTCTGCTAAGGAAATGGGAAATAAGTTGTACCCTGTTGCAAGGTACAAGATAAAGTTTTACTGCTGAATTCAGGAGATAACAACTTTACCGGCATCACATGAAGCAATTTCATTTCAAGAAACAGTGTAATTTTTTGGAAAATACACATAGTCACATTCTGGTAGAAAGTTAGATGAGAAGATTGATACCACTCTCATGCCTGTGTGTTCAGTGCAAGGCCATAGCCAGCAGCTGGTTAGCTTAGCTTAGCACAAAGACTGGAAACAGTGAGACTCAGCCGGCCACAAACTACACCTACGAGCATCTCCAAAGCTCTCTAATTAACACACTGTCTTCCTGGAGTCTCGGCTGGTTGCCCTGGAAACTACCCAGAGCCAAGAAATAGTCCGTCATATGACCTCCCTGGAAAATGATGGATTGACTTTTTTACCCTTGTTTTTTTGGACAGGTCAAACGAGTGAGTCAGTTGCAGATGGTAGGTAGATTTTGATTTTTAGGTGTTGTCTCCTGTTTCCAGTGTTGATGCTAAGCTAAGCTAACTGGATGCTGGCTGTAACTTCATATTTGAAGGGGCAGATGTAAGAGTGGTATCGATCTTCTCATCTAACTCTTGAGTAGGAAGCGATCAAGCTTGTTTTTCAAAGTGTGAAACGTTTGTTTTAAATCCTGCTGGGAAAGGTGCCTTTTCGCTAATGTTAAGCCTATGCTCATCGTTTCTGCGTTTCCTTCAGTTAGCATCAAATTATATTCGTTGAACAACTTGCTTCATCACATGCACGCATATGCTGAATTTGAATCAGTCCTCTGTTTTACACATTTTGTATGCAGCACGGAGGGGTAGGTCACCGCCAAACAAAACCTTAACCTGTGGACTCTGCAGATTCCCTGTCGCTCCCCAGGGGAACCCATCAGCTGTTGAGATCCCTCTGCCATGGCACCTTTTCTCCCTTCCTCAAGCAGAAAATCACTTTATCAGCAGCTAGCGAGGCCCTTGTGACCACAATTTGTCACCTCATTTGGAATGGTTGCAGGGCTGACAAAGCTGTAGATTTCATGTGCAACAGAGGAAGCAAGAAAATGTAGTTTAAATCACCCAAACTTTCCAGGACAGCCGCTTTGTATGCAACCCCCAGAGTCCAGCGGTGAAAAACATTCGAACCCTCGCACTCTGGAGCAAGGAGTGTGGGGCTTGTTTGGAGCTTGTTTATTTATCAAGGCTTTAATCAGAACAATATGTTCCAAATGAGGCCTGTGATGCTTCTCTCAACTGTGGCATTGTGGTTAAAATTAGAAAACTCTCTCCTGCTCCCATCTCTCTTTCCCTCTCGCCCTGTCAGTGGCCTTTGTTCTCTGTGCAGATGCGGCACTGTGCTGACAACATCCCTGTTGGTTTCGGGGGAGGATGGAGTCAGTGTTGACGGCACTCTGACCCCCCAGTCTTAAACTCACCTCCAGAGCCCCCTTTCACAAGCGCTGACGGCTCGCTGAGGAACCTCAGTGCCGTCCCTCGGCCAGCTGCAGCGGCTCTTAGATCATTAATCCTCTAACCCCCCCGCCACTCCCCCCTCCACCACCAGTGAGCCCACATTTGTTTTTCTGTTCCATTACTCGCTGATTGGGGATACTGTGACTCAAGAGAAGATATCAGTGGGACTGTCATCTCTGCCTCTGTACTTTCTTAGGCCCGCGGCCGACGCTACACCATCCTTCCTCCTCGCTCGCCCTCTTCCCCGCTCCCTCCTGTGACCTCTTGGCTGAATAATGGGGCTGCGTCTCTCTTTGAGAGTTTGGGGGGGTCAGCGAGGGACGTCATTAGGCTGGTCTGCGGTGGTCAGCGTTGTCAGAGGGGGGTTGGGGGTCAGAGAGAGCCTTGTTTACAGACTGTGTGTGTTTACATTCCTGATGGTGAGCGCCAGCTTTAGAGACTGCTGGAAGTGAAAGGAAATGCTCTTATTCTGCTTAGTAATGGAAAAATCCAACCCAATACATCAAGGAATCCAGATGAAAAAAGCCAAGTTATTTATTTGGTGGGTTCTGGCCAATGCATTCTGGGTAGAAAGAGGGATGACTTCACTGATGAATTTGAGAATTCCTCAATGGACAGAGGCATGGGAAAAACCATATGATCCTCTGCAGTATTTAATCACCCCTGGTGAACTCCATATATATATATATATATATATATATATGTGTGTGTGTGTGTGTGTGTGTGTGTGTGTATTGTGGACTGTAATAGCCTATACTGCTGATTAATGGCAAGTCCTGGTTGTGCTCTTTTGTTTTAAATCATTCCAACATCCATCATACAGGCCTTTAGGGCTGCAACTCAGGATTATTTGTTTCATCGATTAATATACAGATTGTTTTTTGATTGGTTGATTGATTGATTGATCAATTGATCATTTCGCCTGCAAAATATTACCAACCAAGTCCAACCAAAGTCCAAAATCCAAAAGATATTCCGTTTATCATAATAGAGGACTAAGAGCTATTTGATAATGAAAGTAGTTGCCAATTAATGTTCTGTCGCTTAACCTGTCAATTAATCAACTATTAATTGCAGCTGTACAGTCATCCAGTCCTTTTTAGCATAGATTTCTGCAGTGACCAACAACATACAGTATAGGGCTCATCCTTTGTTATGAGTCTAAAGTATTGCACAAAATCAAATTTTATTGCCAAAGAGAACTGAAAAGCTTTTTCTAAATTTTGTTTTTCAGTCCGTGTTGCCTCTTATTGCTTAAAACTGATGAGCCCATGTCAGGAAAGTTGAATTTCAAATTTAATGGAATCCACAAAATTATATGCATATCCTTGGACTGAGCAGACTGAACGGGCAGTGGCATGCTTTGCATCAGCGAGTAGTGGCTGTAAGTGGGTGTCTGTTGGTGGAAATGTGAGAGTGAGAACATTTGCATGAGCCTTTTAACTTGTTTTTAATGATTCAAAATGTCAACACACAGTTATATTTTTATAATTATATAAACCTATTTGGAGTTACCAGACATGACATGGTGGTGCACCGATTAATTACAGGGTACACTTTGAATTTAGCCTATAATTCAGGTAATGATACACAACTAAGTTTTTAGGGAAAATATGCAGCAGGGAGACTGACAGTATGTGGTGTAAATATGGAAAACATGACTAGTAATTCTGTCATTTTCCAAGGTTATAATGTCCGCACAACTTTTATTATACTTTTCTACAATAATATAAATACTACTTTTCTACAATGCTAACCGCAATCATCAAAATAACATACGACGAGAGATGAAATTATTCATTGATCAGTCTATCAAGCTACCTAATTTACAGGTTCCAGCTTTTCAGATGTGAGGACGGTTTTCTTTGTTGTGACTGATAGTAAATCTTTGTGTTTGGGGCTGTTGGTTTGACTTTGACTTGGCTTCTACCAAAATATATAGGCTGTTTTTCAGTGTTTGAGAACATTTTATAGACAAAATTATGAATTGATTAATCAAAACAATATTTTGATGATGAAGATAACGGTCACAGCCCTACATCCATTAGTTGGCAAGATTATAACTGATTGACTCTTGTCATTACTATTTGTACATTGTACTCTCACTGTATTCAACATTCAGGTCACCTGACCAGCGATCCCATTTCTGAATGATTTTATGTGGTTTCACTGGCAAACATTTCCCAGGAAAATCTGTCAGATTTGCCCTCACATTTGTGCCTCCTCATGTGCAGGTAAAAACCTTTTCAGACTTTGTGCTGCGGTGTCCCTTAGTGCCGGCTGATTGAAATACAGTAGGAGCAGTGATGGAGAGGCCATTAAACATTTGATACGTCCGTATGAGTGAAACGTTTGCATGGAGTGATTGTGCTGTCTCGGGCATTTAAAGGAAGCACATATCCAGTCAGTTCCAGCCCGCTGAACTTCACATTTCTCAGCTTTAGTAGTTAATGCCTGCTTCACAGCTTACACAGAGAACCATTCACTTTATACCTCCGTTTGACAGGAAACAACTAAAAATATCACACTTGTGCTGTAATTGCTACGTTGCCATCTTTATAGTTGGTACTGTATCTGGTTAAAGCAACCACCAATGAATGTAATTGCTGTGTGCAGAGGGGAGAGTGTCATGTCACTTAGCTCTGGTTGTATAAATATAAGGTATACAGCTGGACTAAGTGCCACCCTTCCCATATATAAAATATGCTGCATGAGGGGAAGAAGTCATTAACAGTAGAGGGCACATGCCAAGAAGGGTGAAAAATCCATTGAAAGGTACAAATGAATTTCATGTCACTTGGCCTCCTAATGGGAAACGGTTACAAGTAATGCTCAATTATTCAGTGTGGTATGTATTAGACCTGCAACACTTAAGAGTATGTCATGTCGGCCTCCCTCTGCACTCTTGTAGTATTGCTCCATGATTCACTTAATTACTGTAATAAGTGTTTTTCTTCTGGAGGTGGTCTGGAGGTCTGTGAGTCATAGTCTATTAGGGCCACACAGGCTAAAGGAAAGCACAGCACCAGATGCTTTGGTCTATGATCCAAATCACAGAGACGGTCCATTATTTATTCAGAGAGTTTGAGCCCGAGCAATATTTTATAAATGACACAAGGTGAGTCGACTTGCTCTTCACTCTGCAGTCTCCAGGCTCTTCATTGTCATTGTCACTTTAGTTGGAAAGCACACAGTCTAAAATGCTCACGCAGGCATCAACAGAGTGAACAAGTAGATACAGTGTGTATGTATTGGTTTGTGGATGTCAAGCTGTTGAACTCAAATACACATCAACTACATATTGTGAGACCCATAGGGAGACAGTTGTAGAATAAAAGATTGAAGCAGTAGAATATTGTTTTAGCTGAGGGAGCAGAGCAATATTCACTGAACATCACAGAATATTTCAGGGTCACTTATTTCTATTATTTGCTTCTGTAATTTCCACTTTTGTTCCACTGGAAATGAAAGAGGATGCTGTGGAGTTAGATTAGATAAACTTTATTAATCCCCAGAGGGGGAACTAGTTTAGTGACTCTTTTTGCTGAAGTGTAAAATCTTTTCTTGAGAAAGCTGTGATTGTGCACTGAAATGTAAAATATGGTTGAGGAGGACAGGACTGGTTTTGATTAAAACGTGTACAATTTAGTGTTGAATGGATGAACAAATGAAATGTTTATTGCTGTTGCACAGAATAGGCATGCAGAAATATGATTTAGAGCTGCAACAACAACTGGTCAATGAACCGATTCTGAAAAAGTGATTTTTATGAAAAATCATAAAAATGTTAAGGCTTTGTTTTCAAACGTGACAATACACACATTTTCTTAGCCGTACATTATAGTAAAATAAATTGAATATGTTTTGAGACAATAATTAGCAGATTATTAAATTATGAAAATAATTGTTGGTTGCAGCCCGAATGTGACTTTAAGAGGCACTCCAGCCATTTAGGGTTAAGCTTGCAAGAAACTAGAAAGAAACTAAGGAGGTTGGGACATCCTGACCTTTATTCTTCAGAATGGGTCAAAAGACAAAATCCTACATCTCCCATAATGCAATTCAGTAGAAGCTTTCATTTGATTACATCATCTGGGTAATTTTTTGACTTGAAAAAACTGTATTCATAGGCTTGAGAGGACTCCCTCAGTCCACTGATCTGCACGCACAATAGTTCCTCTTTAAGGAATATGAACACAACAAGGTTCAGTCATTACTGTCATCATCTCATTCAGCTAAGAAAATTAAATATTAGACAATGAGCAGACAAAAGTAATAAAAGGTTCCAAAAATGGAAAAGTCCTAGATTTGGACAAAGGTCATGTCTTTCAGCATGTTAACATGATAGCTCTCTTTAAACTCAGCATGTTCTTGTTCATTTTCCCTTCAGCCTCAGATTAATCTGAGGCTTCATGGTTGGTGGACATAAGCAGGGAGGGTCCAGGGGGTTTTGAAGTTGTGATCAGAGTTTCTGAAAGCACAGGATCAGTCAGTGGTCATGATTCCCAAACATTTAGAGTGTGTGAAGGATGAGTGTAAATATCCCGAATGGAAGCAGTTGATATTTTTATTCACAACTTTTTAGAGACTTGCTGGACAGCCAACAGTGTGTCCCTTCATTAGCTGCAGGGGGATCTAGGCAAGAGGGGGGAGAGATGCTAAATTTTGTGTTAATGTTGACGTCTGCATTTCATCAAAACCATTTTTTTTTTTTTTTGGTGGGGGGGTAGTCTGCTGTCCTGCACAACTTGAAAATCCATGACACTTTCACAGTGTGCCGGGATAATGTTGCAACAAACAGCCATAGTTCCTGTCCTTTCCACAACCTCGTCCTCCCTGCCTCTGAAGCATGATTAAACACATCACATTGCCTTAGCACTAGATGCAGACACACTTGGTATGCTAACTGTAATGTGATGTGCTGTATATACACTATATTATAAAGACATATATACAGTATATGTGGTACATTATTGGCATAAATGTGCTGAAATTGAATTCAGTCCATTCAAAGATGTGTTTTGCTGATTATCATTCCTCTTTGATGGTTGAGCTTCACCATGCAGTGTGATGTATGTGCAGCATTTGGCAAATTGCTATTTTTACACTCTGATTTGGGGTTATTTTTAAATTTGAGAAAGCTGTAGTTCGACCAATCCTGAATCAATACAAAGGAAATGAGCCACATCTCCAGACCTGCTCCTTTGCTTTACAACAAATGCTGTTTGTGAGTTTTACATCATGTCATCATATGGCTCAATTACAGCAAATAAATGACAGAGGTGTTGCTGTCTTTCTTCACGCAGCTCAGACTCTTTGCTGCTCTGTACCGAAAGTAATTATCCTGACCTTAACCCCATCCTGCTCAACCACAACCTTAAGTATAGTGTAAGTGTGGTTCTAAGATGGATAATTACAATACTTGTTCCTTTGTAATTATACACAGTATGACAAACACTGTGATCCCAAGAACACCTTTTTATGGAAGTGAACCCAGCACCCTTCCTCCTCTGCCACAAGGAGCTCATGAAAATGAAGGATTTCATCTGAAAATGCTTGTGTCAAGAAAGAATGTTTTGTTTCTAGTAAGAAACCACAACTGTTCAAATCTTTCACCAAATCACGCTGTCTGGAAAAACGCTGAGCGCTGCTCCCGCCGACCGAGTGCATCACTTGGTCCAATATTTTTGACTATTATTTTGAAGTTGGCCGTGGATCAGCGCGAGTACAGCTACACCTATGGGTGTCCCAGCTCCACCAGGGCTATTTCTGTATCTGAAGGAAAGGTGATGGGTTGGAGGGGGGCAGGTTTGGGGCAAAGCAAACAGCAAGGGTCTCAACACTCAAAGTAAACATTACCCTATGTTTGAACTACACACCTTCGGCCCTACAGTTCTCCCACACACTGGCGCTCTCCCCTCTGAGTCTTATTCCTGCTAACACCCCCTTAAGCCGGCCCAGCTAAATACACTGCTTATCCCAGGACCGTCCCATAAATCAGGGAGGAAAAGCACCTCTGACAGGGTCTCACCTCCACGGCCAGCAGCCCTTAGCCGGCAGCTCTGACTTACGTATAGGGGCTACTTTGGAATAAATGGACTAATGGCTTTTCACAGTAACTTTCTTAATAACTACCTCTGAGGATTGAAGGATGTTTTATCCGGCAAATTTAATACAATTATAATAAATCCCATTCATATGCCCACAGAGCACTGCATCTCTTCTACCTCCACTTTTCAGAAATGAAAAGTCGGCTTTGCTGAGTCAAGAGCGTGCGTTTAGGGATTTAGAAGTTTGACACACGGCAAAGTTTAAAGTTTCATTGAGCATACGATAGAGCATGAAGTGACTCAGTTTCAGCTGGGAGAAACCATGCTTCATTACTGTGCGACTTGGTTTCATCCAACAGAATCATTAAATTCAATTCTCTTAGATCGTCAGTGGGTTTAAACACAGACACAAGCTATTTGTGGCTTTGATATGCTCAAAGTGCATTAAGCAGAAGAGAGCTACAATGGCAGCGATATTCAAAATGACACATTCCCCCGGAGGAAACTGTTTAAACATCTGAGCATTGCCCAACATCTCTTTCTTCTTTGGTTTTGTTGTTTTGACTTTGTTTATTCATCCTTGTCTCGAAGCGCCGGCTTCATCCTCCGCTGCCTTAACTTGTTCCCAACAACTGTGATTCCTCAACACAAAAGAATGAAAGAAACTCTCAATGAAAAACACAATCTTTTCATCTTGGGCATGAGTCAATTACCCGGGCAGCATTACCGAACGCGCTGCACTTTTTTTTCCCCAAGCATTTGGAGGATCGTCCTCTGGACTGAAGCAAAGGATGTATTGATTCTGACATGTTTACTTCCATGGCACAGGCATGTTGGACTATTGTAGTTTGCGGGCCAGGATTTCTTAATTTGTATTTATTTCGTTTTGTGCAGCTCACGCTAAAGGCAGTGGGAATGTAGTAATGTTATGCATTCATTTGACATTAGTGTTTGATCATCGCAAATCATTTGTCTCATACTGTCCTTCTTAATTTCCAGTTCTTGGTGAACAGTTTTCTAACTGTAGGCAAAATAAGTTTTGTTTTTTTTTGTTCATAGTCATTGTTGGTGAATTGCTGGTGCTAGAACTGTACAATGCTTCAGACATTCAAATGTACAAGAAATATTTACACAAAGATGTAGCTGTAGTGCAGACTTGGTGACCTTTATAGATCAGAGGGAGGTTTTTAAAGAGGGAGCAGCTTTTGCATACTTGGTTACATAATTTCACTGGTTTAGGTGGTTTGTACCAAACGCAGAGGCTGTGTTGTTTGTTTAAACCCCTAAATGCATAGCAAGCTGCTCTCTGTCGTCATTTACAGTTTCACTGAAGTCATTATGTATCGTAGCATGGCTGTTACGTAACATTAGATACTTACAGCCCAAAATCTGCTGCTGCTCTTTTGCACTAAACAGTTTCCTGAAACAATTACAGCATCAAGCTGTTCTGGATGCAAATTTGACTTTGACTGAAAAAAAGGTGAAAACGGAGATACAACCCTATAGGGTTGTCACAAGAATCGATACTTCAATACCAATTCAACCAACATGGAAAAAATACATCAATACCAGCATTTTTTGGTATCGTTAGTATCGAAAATATAGCTTTTTTTAATACTACAAAGGTTGATGTGAAACAGGTTTTTTAAATAAAGTAGCCCAGTGAATTTAGAAGCACACAGGTTCTGTTTTTTTTTTTTAAATGTGGTATCGAATAAGTATCGAGAATCGTGGAAATTTGCTGGTATTGGTATCGACTACTGAAATTCTGGTATCGTGACAACCCTACAACCCTATTTCCCAAAATGTGGGGGTGCTGTGTAAAATGTAAATAAAAACAGAATGCAATTATTTGCAAATCTCTTAAACTCATATATTTTTCACAAGAGAACATACAGTAAACAAATGCAAATGTTTAAACTGATAAAAATTATATTTCAAGAAAAAAATAAAGTAATTTTGAATTTGATGGCATTAACATGTCCCAAAAACATTTGGACCATGTTTCCCATTGGACAGAATCTCCTCCTCTTTTAACAACACAGAGGTAGCTGAGGAGAGCAGCTGCTGGAGTTTTGGGAGAAGAATGTTGTCCCATTCTTGCCTGATACAGTATCCAGGCTGCTCAACAGTCATGGGTAATCTTTGTCCTATTTTTCTTGTCATGATGCACCAAATGTTTTCATTTGGTGAGTGGTCTGGACTGCAGGCATGCCGGTTCAGCACCTGAACTCTTCTACTACAAAGCAGTGCTATTGTTATAGATGCAGTATGTGGTTTAGCATTGTCTTGCTCAAATATGCAAGGCCTCTCCAGAAACAGACATCATCTGGATGGGAGCATACAGCTCTAAAACCTGTATACCTTTCAGCATTGATGGTGTCTTTCCAGATGTGCAAGCTGCCCATGCCATAGAAACTAATGCACCCCATCAGAGATGCAGGCTCTTGAAATAAGCATTGACAGCAAGGTGTATGGTCCCTGTCCTCTTTAGTCTGGAGTCCATGGTTTCCAAAAAGACCACAGAACAGTTTTCCACTTTGCCTCAGTCCATGTTAAATGAGCTTCGGCCCAGAGAAGACAACAGTGTTTCTGGATCATGTTCACAAAATCTTCTTCTATGCATAATAGAGCTTTAACCTGCATTTGGGGATGGCATGGCAAACTGTGTTCACAGACAGTGATTTCTTGAAGTGTTTCTCAGCCCATTCAATGATTTCCATTACAGAGGCATGCCTGTTTTCAATGAAAGTGCCGCCTGAGTGCTCGAAGATCACTGGAATCCCATATTGATTTTCAGACTTGTCCTTTACACACAGAGATTTCTCCAGATTCAGCAAATGTTTTGATAATTTTATGCACCATAGATGAAAATATATTCAAAGTGTATTTACATTGAGGACCATTATTCTGAAATTGTTCTACAATTTGTGGACGCTGCTTTTTGCAGATTGCTGAACTTCAACCCCTCTTTACTTTTGAGAGACTCTTCCTCTCTAAGATGCTCATTTTTATACCCAGTCATGCTGTTGACCTGTTGCCAATTAACATATTTAATAGCAAAATGTTCATCCAGCTGTTTTTTTAGTACCACTGCACTCTTTTGTTGGCCCCTATTCCAACTTATTTTTCTGCCATCAAATCCAAAATTAGCTACTATATTTCATGAAATAGTAAAATGTCTCACTTTAAACAGTTGCTAGGTTGTGTATGTTCTGTGTATAGTGTATATTTATATGGGTTTATGAGATTTGCAAATAGTTGCATTCTTTTTTGTCTACATTTTACACAGCATCCCAACTTTTTTGGAATTAGGTTTGTACATAATTGGCAGTTTCCCCCACACCATTTGTATTTTATTTTCTTTCCTCTGAGAAAATATCACATTTATACAGGTTCAGTTGATTTGTTGCGCTGCCAATCTTTGAATCGTAATTTCAGTTTCCGACTTCAGGCGTGTTTGGAAAGTGTGTAAGAGGCTCAGAGTGGGCTTTTGCATGCATGTCTCAAAAGTAAAAGAGAGTCGGCATCCTCGCAGAGTGCAAAGATAAAGTGAACTGATGCTCCAGATGGGAACATTAATAACAAGATGAAAAGAGGGATTCTTTGAGTTTCTGTCATAATTAATATTAATTACTACAGAGCCTTGGCACCAAGAAACCTGACAATAAGACAGATATTTTGTGGTGATTAATGCCTCCTCTATTGAAAAACACTTCCTCACACGGCCTCTCCTGCTCTTATCCTGTCTGTAAGGAGAAAGGACCCTGGCTGCTCCTCAGGAGGATTCATATTGTTCTCACATAATATAAATCAATACAGGGCTGGGGGAGCTCCTGCATCACTAAATGGCTCTGTGGAAACTTAGGAAGTGAGGGGCCACAACTGTCCCAGGTGTTATATTCGTCACTGTATGTTGCACAGACACTGAAATACTGCACAGACCCATAAAACTTGACAAATCATTAGATGGATGATCATACTGTTCCGAAACACCTTAGCTGGTATCACTTTATTTTGACAGCCAAGTGTTGATGCTCTAACTGTGTGTTAACCGTTTACAAACCTATAATCCTGCCTCAGACATACTCTTTCTTCACTTTAGTGAAGCTAATGTGGTTCTGGGGATGGTAATGCTGGTCTGTCAGGAAGGCCACCACATGATGCAGACAAATATTTAACTATTGGATGAATTAAGATGAAATTTTGCATTGTGATAGTGATGATCCGCAGACGATGAGTGGCTCTGAGTTTGCTCATTCTCGATCAGATCAAAATGTTAGCCTGAAAACATGCTAAACTAACGTGGGGAACATGTTAAACACTACCAGCTAAATAGCAATAGCTTCTGTAACTTAATACAATCTCTCATTCAGCCTTGCTTTTTAAAAGTTTGTTCCTCTTTCTACTCTCCAATAGTCAGACAGATCATTCAATCATCATCTGGGAGCTCTGCAGACTTTTTAGTGAAATGTTACAAACTGTTGAAACTTAAAACACAGTAGGACAAGTATGAATAACAGACAGTCCAACTAAAGTCTGACCTGATAACTTTTTCCTGAAGTAATACCAGCATTGATAATTGCTGCTATTGTGATATTTGCCTCAAGGTGTTCAGAACCCTTGTATTGGGCATAGTAGGTCCAATTTTGTGACACAGTTTTCCTGCAGTTTTGTGCATTCTGTGTTGTCACTGTCCTCCTTTCCACAGCAGAATTCATGTCCTCCAGGAATAGGCAGATATAGCCAATATGCTAAGCTCAGGGGTTTAGGTTGCAGGTCATTTCCCAGTGGGATCAGCCGGCTCCTGCAGAGGGCTTGTGATAAGAGTGGATATTGGAAGCTATGTAAACCTTGTTAAGCTGCCCTTCCCCTGTGTGCAGGGGGGTAATCCTAAACACCTGGGCTAGTTAACTGGGATTTGGTGGGATTAGGGGCTCCATGAGGCAAACCTGATCATGCTTCTGGTTAAATCCATTTCCGTCCCTATCTTTTCACATTCTCTCTTTTATAATTCAAAGTCAATCCAGCAGTTACACAACAGCAATCTTTACACTGTGATGTTTTATCCCTGTGCATATCTTTTTTTCAGGTTTGTGAAAACTACTCAGTCATTAATGTGATTGGTTAGTCTGGGGTTGAAAACGTCCCAAGTTGAAACATACGTAACATTTTAAAAGATGAAATGTGTAGGTTTTTTAGCACAATGAAGGCTGACTGATTGTTTTCTTGGCTTTTTGTCATTTTTTCACTGACCTCACTTCACTACCACTTAGTTCCAGACTAAAATATCTCAACGACTACTATATTACCATGAGACCTTGAGACATTCATGATCCACAGAGGATGAATCATGTTGACCATGGTCATCGCCTTACATTTCTTCTGCCATCACTGTAAGGTTGACATTTCAACAATTGTAAGATGATTGGAATGAAATGTAGTACAGAAATAAAGGTGCCTAGATGATCAATCCTAACGACTTTGGTGATGACCTGGCTTTTCTACTTGTGCCACTGTTACAGTACGACAGTATTACAATTTGTTCAAAGCATTTTGATCAAATAACTGCAAGACTAATGACATTCTCATCAGCCTCAGCTGTAGGGTATTAGGCTGTATGTGTTTAGTGCTAATTAGCAAAGGGTAGCATTAGGGTTGTCACGATACCAGAATTTCAGTAGTCGATACCAATACCAGTACTGTAAATTTCCACGATTCTCGATACTTATTCGATACCACGTTAAAAAACAGAAGCCGTGTGCTTCTAAATTCACTGGG
>JBCAUF010000002.1:19790479-19801443 GCA_038406115.1 Haemulon aurolineatum | reverse complement strand
CTTATCGGACAAAAAATAAGCAGATATCCCCTTGATCTAAGATATTTCATCTTACTTAGATTTCAGTTTTTGCAGTGAGCTTTTTATGTGTGTTCTGTGAGTGATCAAAGTGAAGTGTGTCGTCTCTGACCGGAGCCGTTGTTGGTCTTCTCTCAGTCAGATGTGTGCCGGGGTCGTACTACCACGGCGAGCAGGAGCGCTGTGTCCAGTGTCCGCCTGGCACGTTCCAGGAGAAGGAGGGGCAGCTGGCCTGTGACCTCTGCCCTGGCAGCGACGGCCACGGGCCCGTCGGGGCACGGAACATCTCCTCCTGCGCAGGTACTTTTAAAGTGGAGAGGACGGTGCGAAAACATGTTCTTTCTGATCCTGCGGAGCGTCCTTAATCAACCTCCGTGTTCTACGATTCAAATCCAGGTCAGTGTCCAACGGGGTTTTTCTCCAGCGACGGGTTCAAACCCTGTCAGCCGTGCCCTCAGGGCGCCTACCAGCCAGATTTGGGACGGACCCTGTGCTTCCCCTGCGGGGGCGGGCTGAGCACCAAGCGGGAGGGTGCCAGCTCCTTCCACGATTGTGAAGTCAAAGGTCAGTGTGTGCTCTTTTTTTTGAACATTTATTAGAACAAGTTCCTTGACAGAGCATCACACATTATGGCAAGTATCAGTACTCATATTAGTACAAAAAAAAACCCCAAAACAGAAAAACAAATAAAAGTAATAACATCTAAAAAAAAAAAAATCAATCGATAAATAAATAAACAATAACAACACCATCTAGCTCAGATGAAGAAAGACAATATTCTCACCTTTCCAAATACTTTATAATAGGTAACCATTTTTCAAAGTACAAGTCCGTCTGAAGTCGACGGTTTGCTGTTACTGTATGTGCTCCATGCAATTTACGTCCCTAAGCCTTTGAGACCATTGGTCCAACGTGGGTGGATGGGGCTTAAGCCAATTTACTGTGATCATTTTATGTGCAATCAATAAAAGAACCCTGAGCACAAACACACCACTTTTCCCTAAATCTGTTAACGATACAGTACCCAGGATTAGTTGTTAGGGTTCAATTGGTCTATTTAAATTCAAAATCTCACATATTAGTGGCTTCACATTCTCCCAGAAGTTTTGTAGTTTAGGGCAATCCCAGAAGATGTGGGAAAAGTCCCCTGTTATACCACAGCCCCTCCAACACAGGGGTGAACAGTTACAGTATTATCATAACTAGCTATTACCAAAGGAGTTTTGAAATATCTTGCTCTCAACTTCCAGCTAAATTCCCTCCAAATTGGGCTACTTAAACATTTCTGCCAGGGCACCCAAGAACTCTCCCACTCCTCATCAGCAATCATGGTATTAGCTTCCAATTCCCATTTAGACTTCACATCAAGTGTATCCACTGATGTATCCATACGAATCCTACCATATATACGTGATATTGTGTTTTTAGTGTTCATCTTGTTCTCAACTACCTCAATCCAATATTGTTCAAAATTAGATGGAACTTCTTTAATTTTGTCCCACTCTTTGTGTGTCATCAGGTAATGCCGAATTTGAAAATATCTAAATAAATCCATAGAATCAAGTGTGTGCTCTTTTTGACGCTGCCCAAAGAAAGAATATATACTGAAAACAGCCTTCAAAACCTTCATATGCATCTTCATTCCTGCCCCACAGTTCAGTGTTCTCCGGGTCATTACTACAACACCACGGTGCACCGGTGTATCCGCTGCCCCGTGGGGACCTATCAGACAGAGTTCAGACAGAACTACTGCATTTCCTGCCCTGGGAACACCACCACCGATTTTGACGGTGCCACGAGTGTCTCACAGTGCAAGAGTGAGTATGAAAGTGACGGTTTGGTTTGTTTACACATTTCTTAGCAGTTAGCTGGAAACCAAATTTGTTTCGCTCGCATACGTCTAGACAGGCAATGTGGTGGCGAGATGGGCGAATTCATGGGCTACATTGAGTCACCAAACTATCCCGGCAATTACCCCGCCAACGTGGAGTGTATCTGGAACATCAACCCGCCCAGCAAGCGCAAGATCCTAATCGTGGTGCCGGAGATTTTCCTGCCCTCAGAGGATGAGTGTGGAGATGTGCTGGTCATGAGGAAGAACTGTGAGTGTCTCTCTTTCCGGTCATCCGTTCAATGGAATTCCGTGTTTATCCTGTAAATAACTGCACCATACAAGGAGAGGTTCTTTTTTACTCGCTTTATTTATAGACAGTCAGTTTCCAGAACAAAAACAACTATTAAAAATGAAAGTAAACTCACATGAAATGATGATTCCTGAATCTCAAGTAGAGATGAGGAATGTTGTAGGGTGCCCACGTTTTATGACATCTATCTCAGGAATGACTGATACATATATATATATATATATATATATGTATGTATATATGTAGAGCCCATATTTTCTTTACAGTATGTCTTTATATGTTTATCTTTATTAATCTAAATCTTTTAGTCTTTCATATTTATTGTTTTATTGTGTTTTTTTGGTTTCTTCGTCTATCTGTATATCTGTCAGTTTCTTGCTACTGTGACACGTGAATTTCCCCGATGTGGGATCAACAAAGTATATCGTTTCGTATCTCATCTTCTCTAATGGAATCATAGAGAGGACTTCTTTGACAAGGAGACGCTGTGAAAATCTGATTGGTCAACATTGTTCATTGCTCTGTGCCCCTGCAAGGGTCGGCCACGTCCATCACCACCTACGAGACGTGTCAGACGTACGAGCGGCCGATCGCCTTCACGGCTCGCTCCAGACGCCTCTGGATCAACTTCAAGTCCAACGAGGCCAACAGCGCCCGGGGCTTTCAGATCCCCTATGTGACTTATGATGGTATGTATCTCTGGTCAGTGAGGTGTACAGTGTACAGCTATAACCAGACTGACGCTGTACAATATTTGAGATTAGAATGAAATCCATCTAGCAGCCAAATATTTGATGAGGATGCCTTGAATTTGTTTTTAGTAAAGAATTTTGACCACCATGTGAGAACATCCATAATAACTCTGTTTGTGAAGCACAAATGCAGTTAAAATGCTTTCCAAATGACGTGAAATCATCAAAAAGGAGCAATTCAACAAATGAAATTAAAAAGAACGAACGCAGCAGATGGACAGAATGAAACAGTTAAAGAAAATTCATTTGTAAAATCCTGTGTTTTGAAGAGAGATTTAAGTGCAGATAAAGAGCCGGCCTGATTTCCTCATTTCCTCCAGCTCGAGGGGCCGTGACTGCAGAGTCCTGCTCCGGCTCTCAGCCTTCACTGACTCAGTCTGACCCACCAGAAGATCTCAGAGACTCATACTGGGTCGTATATACTGTACAGTCTCATGTACTCAGCAGGACATTTTATAGGAAAAAGATGAACATGTTAGTGCTCTCTGGTGGACAGACTACGTAAATGCGACAGTTTTTGAATTTCACATCTGTTAATCATCAGCTGATAATATCGACTTCAGCATCTTATTTTCCTGATTTTCATTGGGTTTTTTATTGGAACTATTTTCTGCCAAAGAGTGCTCCTACCAACTGAGTAACATGTTTGCTGCTTCTTGGTAAAGGAGTTCGACATCTCAGAGTTGGATATCTCCAAAGCAGATCAAATGGGCGTAACAGGAGAGATGAATCAGGAAATATGTTGTTTATTATTTTTTTATTCGGGTGACTTTGAATTGAATGATCTGAAATGGTGGTGCTAATACGTCAAGTCAAAGTCAAAGGCAGTTTCTGATGCCTGTGTCTTCATATTAATTCACCACTGGCTTGTTTTGGATACACATGACCGCTTTCCTTCATGAAGTGACTTGTCCTAATTGAGTCTTGTTTGTGTACATCCAGAGGACTATGAGCAGCTCGTAGAGGACATAGTGCGAGATGGAAGACTCTATGCCTCAGAAAACCATCAAGAAATCCTCAAGGTGAGCAGTCTGACCTCTTACCGTGTTCATTCCTCGCATCAGTATTCATTTATTGTTGATACACACGACCACCAAGGCGAGGAGAGCCAGTTAAGCAATAAGCTGCACATTAAAGTGTTGTTTGGTTAAACAAAAGTGTTACCAACAGATTTCTTGGTGCTAGTGTGAGTCAGATGATACATTAATATTTAAAAGATTTGTTAATGTCGTCATGTGATAGGTGACTAATTGGTTTTCCAGCATTGCTCAAGAGCCTCGAAAGCAAATCAAACAATCATTAAGGATGGAAATATGTGTTTGCGTCACGCGTCTGTTCCTTCCCCACAGGACAAAAAACTGATTAAGACTCTTTTCGACGTGCTGGCTCACCCAAACAACTACTTCAAGTACACCACTCGGGAGTCCAACGAGATGCTGCCCCGCTCCTTCATACGTCTCATAAGCAGCAAAGTCTCCGCCTTCCTGCGACCTTACAAGTAAAAAAGTCAGCCGCCGGCCGAAGCACCGGATTGTGACCCCCACCCCACCCCAACCCCCTTCCTTCCCCCTCCCTCTCCCCAACATCCCCCCCACACCTTACAAAAACCACGCCCAGCAACTATCACAGGACTTGCAAACAACAAAACATACGAGTATGTTTACCTGATTATTTTCCATAGGCTTCGACCGTAAACACTATGCAGACCTGAGAAATACTGAGAATCGTTTGTGTTTTAAGGTTTTTTGTCCGTTTCCATCCAGCGCAGGTCTGCAGTCCCGAACTCGAGCATTTAGTGGGGATGTAGAGTATGTGAGTGGGTTTGGTTTCCATTGTGTTGTGCAATGAGACCACAAAAAAGAAAACAGTAGAAACGCCTCTTTCAGACAGTAGGAGTGACGTGTTGTGTGCGCGGTTCGAGCTTGATAGAGCTTGTTGTTGTATATGCTTAAACGAGCGGTCTGAGTTCAGCTCCAACCATTAAGTATGACTGTTCAGTGTTGTGTAAGTGTTGTGTAACCCTGGTTCCATCTTCAGCGTCTGTGTGCTGTCCTCGAGGAGGAGCGGCTGTTGAATTCACGCCGCGGCTGCGTTCCACGTCATTCAAAGCCTTACTATATTTGAGCTCTTAGAGCGCTTTCCAAGGGTTTACTGTTAAAACAGTTCATCTATGTTTCGTTCTGTCCGTCTAGACTGTGCCGACGTTCTCCAACCTTCAGATCATTTCTGTTGCTCTTTTTTTTTTTCCTTCTTTTTCTTCTTTAAAGCCAACTTAAAAGCAAATACAAAAAAAAGGTGGTTTATCATTCCAGGAACATAGTGGACATTTGGGAGATGGATAACAAACTAACAATTGTGAGAGCCACGGAAATAAGATAATGTGATGTCTAGTGGAACATGTCTCTGAGAGAGAGATAGAGAGAAATGTCTTTGAGGGACATTATGTTTGCTGCTTCTTTTTAAAAAGGTCACTTTAATTCTTCAATCTCATATTGTCTTTCTGATGTACTCCACACACTCATAGTCTGTAGGTTTAAGACAAAAAAAGGAAGCTCCACATTTGAAATATTTGAGTTCTTCCACACAGTAAGTTGATAATCTCACATCGCCTGTCTGTGGACTACCAGTTTTATCGTGTTTTTGTTTCAATCTTGTAAATAATGAAAATAAATTAGACGAGGGTTGAATTCTTTGATCCTAATTTTCATATGCAGGAACATCCCCCCCTCCCCCTCCAAAAAACAAACAAACAAACAAATCACTTTCTGGCCTTGATGCCCCGCCCGTCTCAAATCCAAAGACACCCAGTGCCCCCCCTTCCCCTGACCCCTTCAGACAAACCCTCCCCACTCACAGTTCATCCTGTCCCAATGAAGACAGCTGTTCCAAAGACCGCCTGGAAGAGGGCGGGTCACTTTGTTTTGTGCACTAAGCTTAGACCACGTCATCCTACCTTTGTAGTATAAAGCTCAAGGAATTTTTTTTTTGCTACACTATTGTGACCTGAAGCTTATGAAATCATGTGTTTTAGGCTGCAGTCTTGTTGAGACTCATCAAATATTTATCAGTCACCATGGGCAGAGGATGTTTCGCTTGTTCAGAGAAATACTAAAAAAAATATAGAGTCTCAAAACATTTAAAACTCAGTATTTGGTGTGAATATATTCCGTGATTTCAAAACAGGGTAATCAGTAACTTAGTGACTTTGTCATGTTAGGTTTTTCCAAGTAGTTTGACATTTTGGGAAATGCACTTAGTTGCCTTCTTGTCAACTGTTGGATGAGAAGACTGACACCACTTACATCTATACTGTTAATACTGTGTAAGGAAAAAAAGTTAGCTTAGCATAACGAGGTAACAAATTCCATTCATGTGCACCACAATTGTTTAAGCAGAAGAAAAACATCTGGGTGCTGTGACTTCAGAAGGATGCTCTCCAAGAAAGTGTGTATATATTTCCCAAAGTTTAAGGACTATTCCTTTAAAGTCATCACCATTGCTGCAGTTAATTGGCAGTTCCAATCCCAAACCCTTAAACCTGTACATTCAACCCTCTGAGAAAACATTGAGTTGATGCCCGCTCTATGATCTAATGAATCTTGGGGGTGATGGGGGGGGATTCTGTTTTGTCCCCTCTCATGTAAATAAAAGTGAGCTGGTACGCCTCACATTGTGTACCAAATTGTATTTTAAAGTACAAAAACCTTAGGATGACACAAAGGGATTTCAACCACACTGTCAAAGTTGAGGGCGATGCTGGGCCAGGCCACGAAGAACTCGTGTCACTCTGAAATTCCTCCACACCAACGTCAGTCACAGATTGGATGCACGCTCTCTCCGTGTACTACATGCCAGCAGGCAGCATCCCAGTGTGCTCACTCGGCCCAAAATTCCCCCTCCAACCAGAATCAAGCTTCTTTCCTGCAAATTTTTTTTTTTTTTTTTTTTTGAATTGTTGCCTTTTAACGAGAGTTTGCTATGATGTATCATAGAGTTGATAATGATATTTGCACTTGAATTGTTATTGCTCATGTAAAGAAATGTCTGGATTTTGTATTGTCTTTTTAAATGAATGGAATTGGTGTTCTTATTTTCTTGTAGCTTGTTTGTTCATGAAATGCTCACTCACCGTTTTAGTCTATAGAGATGATACACATAACATTATCAACTGTAAAATGAAAAAAAACAAAAAAAAACTATGTACAGAGGTGAATGATACAAGTTTGTACTTGTTACTGCCCAAAACACTTATTGAAATAAACATACTGTACTTCAGCTTCATTTCAAATATTTTAATGTCTGCATGTTGAGTTTATACAAGTTTTATGAGCAAATAAGAAAATATAATCAATATTAGTGCTTTATTAAAGGTGCATTTTTAAAAGAATCATTTCTTTTAGCAGGAAGACATAGTGTGGCTTCGGTTAAGAGTGTTGTGCCCACTCCACTGACTGATGGTGAACAGGTCAACCAGGTTAGCTTGAATAATGTAGTCTCACAATCCAGTTAGCATGCTACTGCCTCCGGTTGGGACGTGCTGAAATAGCTGAAAACAGGTGATAAATAAGGATTTCAAAAGATGTAAAACTAATTTTTAAGGAAAAAAAGAAAAAAAAAAGTGTGTACAAAGAATTGATTACTTACATTTGCGTTGACATGTGGGAGGGTTAGGGGACCACTGGCCATCACGATTACAGGTGATGGTGCGTTGGCCAGACATGATGAACCCCCACTGACATCTGATCGATATGGTTTCCCTGTATTTATACGCGCCTTTCTGACGTGCCCAGTAGCCGTAGGGCACATTTGGAGATGGACAGGTAATATCTGTAAGGAAACAGGACTTTTTTTATTCCATTCATGTCAAACCAAAAAAAAAAAACAACAACAAACAAAAAAAGTGAAAGTGAAACAGAAGTGATGATTAGGGTCTTGGACCTTGGCATGTAGGTGGAGGAGAACTCCACGTCCCGTCCGCTGTACACCAAATCTCCCGTGAGCCAGCAAGGGTTCCCACGAGACACTGATAGTTAACGACAGTCAAGTACGTGAAAGGCGACCCATGATGGCCTCCCATCTTCGCGTTTGCCACCTGCTGAGGATCCTCGCATACCACGGCTGGACAAAAAAAAGAATAGTGTTGGCACAACTGGAGGGAAATTAAACACCACTTAACATGTGACGCTGGAGTAGTTTACTGCACCTTCACAGACAGGAACACGACCGTCCCAGCCTTGACTCATGCAGGTCCTGGTTCCACGTCCCACAAGATGATGCCTGATGAAAGGATGGGTGTTAAGTGACATTTTCAGTAAAATCTGAAGCGGAAAGAACGACAGCATGTAAAGAGAGCAGCACACTTTTAGATTTCCTCACCCCTCATCACAGTGGGCTGTAGCAGTGTCTCCGAACTCGACTCCAGTGTATGTAAACTGTCCATTCACAATCTCTCCTGCAGAGCCACATGGCTTTCCTGTTGGGAGAAGGTTTAATGGCCCATTATGACATTGTAAGACATTTTTGCATTTACAGTGGATCATATACACACACTTGAATTTTACAATATTTTCCAAGTGACCTTTACAGCTTTAGTCACTCTTACACGACTACTGACACACCCTGCAGGCATCACTTTGGGCTGTGATTCATTGTGATGGAACTTTTCACCATTTCCACAATTTGTACAAATAAAATTATGAATGATGATATGATTGATAAATGGAAAACACAATAGGCCATGTGCTCCTTTACAAAATAATTGAAAAGAACCAACTAAAATAGTGAAATGCTCCCATGACATAAATGCATGACTAACAATTATCTACAATATACAGTATAGTAGTGTCACATTCAGGGACATTTGAACGCAGGACTTGTACCCAAGTATTTTTTACAGTGTTTTTTTTTTTTTTACTTCAGTTAATATATGTGAATACTTCCTGCATCACTGGAGACTTGGAACTTGCTGACTTTGGTAATCCATTACAATGATCATCATTATTGTTTGAGGTCATTGCCATGTTAGTAATGCAGCTTGATGGGCCAATTCCATTATATCATGTATTAACAATGTCATGCTGACAGAGATAAAAAGCTGATGTGCTGCTCAAGCCCTGATATAAAGTGTCGAAGAGTTCTTTTGAAAATGATTGGCTGTCTGGAACATTCCAACTCCTAAATCACTACGGCCTGCAGCAGGGGATGATAGCAGCAGTGACACGCACAAAAACACTGGAATCACCCTTTAAAAGAGCAATGACCAAACAAAAATAAAATGAACAGTCTTGTAAGTTCTTACGTTCACATCTTAGCCACAGCCTTGTCCACTTTCCCGCCTCGCATCTGCGGTACCTGCTGCCGCCTGCTTGAACGTATCCAACGTCACACTTGTAATGGACTCTTTCACCAGAGGCAAAAGATGTCCTGGTGATGAACTTGTCGGCGAGGTTGGCGTTGGAGTTCCTGCTGATCTCTGGCACGCCACATCCACCTGCTGCAGAGTCCAGAGAGGAAAGACTGAGTCCGAGTTAAGATAATGAGGATTTGTCGTACCCTTTGTCCGATAGAAATCCAACCCACCTCCTTTCTGAACAGTCACTCGAGTTTTTTCGGGTGGCTGAGTCGCCTGAGGTACAGGCAGGCACCGAGGGGGCCGAGGCTCCCACTGGCCACCTGCACTGCATGTGATCTCCTGAGCTCCATCCAGCTGGAAACCCTGACTACAGGTGAGGGTCACACGGTCGCCCACCAGGTATAAGTCATTGTCATTGCGGCCCACAGAGTTGGCCACTGCAGGGCTGTAGCAGGTGATAGCTTCTCCCTCTGAAGACAGTAAAAGTTACATCCTTGTTAACAGGTATTGATTGGCCCACTGAAAGGCTGGACACATGACACAATCAAAAAAAAAAACAAAACTACTGCATATTTTTACAACAAGTGTAATGGAAGATGATGTTTTGATTCATTAAGGGATTAAACTAAATACCGGCATTGTACGTCACATTCAGATAGTTACTCATCCTAAATAAAAGTCATTCTTTACACTGCACCGCCCACTGGACATCAACTGTGAGGGTGCAGCAGCGACAGTGTGTAGAGAACATGAATGGTTTCAGATCATGACTAAGAAGCTTGCAGCCATTGCCCACCCTCACACGTAGGAAAGTCACCGGTCCAGCCCGCCTTCTTGCACGTCATATAATTGAGACCCTTCACAGTGTACCTGTCAGCATGGAGACAATGCGTTAGAGTCAAGTTCAGAGGGCGTGGTCTGTCAGGATCCCTCTGCCGATTCCAGCTTACCCCTCATTGCATACGGCATAAACTTTCTCCCCGAGGTACGAGTTGCCTTCGTACTCGAACTGCCCATTGGGTAGATCCCCGGCGTTGCCACATGATCTCTCTGTTAGGGAGACGTGGAGAGAGTAAGGAGCCAATCAGAACAGGAGGCAAGAATGAAATGTGATTTGACTGATGGAAAAAAAATTAAAAAACCCACACACACACACACACACACACACACGAGGACAGGGACGTCTTTATTCCAAAAAGCTGCAGAACAGCTTAGACTCAGTAAGCTGCTAAGCCGAATTGCCAAACTGAGGTGTTTTTTTGTTCTTTTGGTTGCTTCAGGTTTGAAGTCTTGAAACTTAAAAGACAACTGTGTTTGACCCCGAGCAGCCATCACAAGCAGAGATTTGATTTGTCTCAGTCTGTAATCAAAGAGATCTGATCCCACATTCGGTTGTCTTTGAGTCCTCACAGCAGTGTTTTCAAATAGGTGCAGCAGTCATGCAGGTCCAATTAGAGCAAGTGTTGTTAGGCCAGGGAATACAGAGTACACTGGTTACCAAACACCACACATGAAACCAAGAAAACACATCAGCTGAACTAATCTCCCAGCCTCCTATTGATTTTGACTGAAATGAAAACAGCAGTGATCTCTTTGCATTATTTATAAAAAAAACAAAACAAAAACAAGAAAATTAATCTGCTCCAGGTTGAAATAATATGAACTTTCCCTTTAATCAAGTATTGCTCTAGATTAATG
>JBCAUF010000002.1:19660683-19675109 GCA_038406115.1 Haemulon aurolineatum | reverse complement strand
GGTCATAAACCAAAGTATTGCCAGATGCTGGTGCTAGATGAAAGGTTTTGTGAGGGGAACATAAATGTCTGTACCATATTTTAGGGAAGTTCATCCAATAGATGTTGACACATTTCACTAAAGACAAAAATGTCAACTTACTAATGGAGATGAAAAGTTTGGTGATCATCCAAGTCAATAGGTTTCACCTTCTAGGGACCAGTTTGGAACAACAGACTAACACTGTCAGTCATCGAGTGATCTTAAGGAATTAATGAAACAAAGGCAAGGTTGAGATGACCTGATGCCATCTGAGGGGAAATCTGTATTTCAGCCACCATAGATTATGTTAATAACTGGTCAACTGTGTGGTCTGTTTAAGGTATAGAAAGGAATGAAGAACACACAGAAATTAACCACAATACAATTTATTCATCTGTAACAGCACACATTTTAATTATTTTATCTAAAACTCACACAGTACCGCAAACATTTTACCATCTGCGGTATTTATACTACATATCATACCCTGTTTTAAGCTCTGTTTCATTTGCATGTGTTTCCCTAAACACACAGAGTCCAGAGAACGTGCCCACTGGCATGCATAACTGGGTTCCTCCTGTGGAGGATTGGCATTAAAATGCAGACTGCTCCTCATGCTCGTGCCCCCAAGATATCACGCCAATTATTTGTCTCTGTGGGAGCAACCTATTTGGGGAAGATCTTCTTAAAATAAGAGTAGGGAGTCACAGCCGCTCTACATCCTCTCTGGTTCCTGACTGGACAGTTTATGTGGGCACGTGTCACCTCTCGCTGTGACCCTGCAGGAACATCTAACTATGGCTGCGGAAAGGTGGTGACGTTGCAGTCACCATGCAAGCGCAGGCTTTTGGCTGTGTTCACACCCCTGCCGAGAGAATTCAGTCCCACTGTGCGTCGCTGCATCTCCATTTTGGTGAGTTAACAGATCTGTACAACTTGCCCAGGGCTCTGTGAGACATGAATCCCAACCACAAACATGCACACACTCTATTTTTCTGTTCTCGATCTCACAAATCACAACCATTGTATCAGTAAAATCATGACACCAAATGTTCCATACTGGAGGTGCTTTTGCTTCCCGTCTCTTTTCAAGACCTTTGATTTTTAAAACAACATTCACTTGCTAATTAGATGACTAATTGGATAGCCCTCTCACTGGCTTTGAGTGTGTCATCAGGTTTCAAACTGTAATCCAGATCATTTACTTTAATATGCGCAGACAATTTACAGCTGAATGGAATAACTTGGAGTTTGTCTCCTCTTTTTATCGCACTAAACAATAGAGCTACCCGCCATATAAAAAGTGCAACGTCAACACATGTGCAGCAAATGTGCGCTATTAGCGAAGTTAAAACACCAGAGCAGGAAAAGTCTACACAGTGTAAATGCGAGAGCACCGGGCAGGCTGGCAAAGACGGTCTGCGGTGCACAGAGGCAGTGGGATGTCAGGAGCAGCTGACAAGAGGATGTTAGGTGGGCGAGTGGCATTTCATCATACAATCCATGTGCAGTAATCAATGACCACTCACCGGTGGAGGGAAGAGGGACAGCAGAGAGAGCGAGAGTGCCAGTGGGCATGTCAGATAAAAGCACAAAAGGAGAGAGGCAGGGAACGGAGGTGGGGGGGGAATGTGTGTTAAAAGAGCACAAACTATGGGAAAGATGCAGAGATTAAAGTAAGCAGATGATTATATAAGCAATCGCTTCAACTGGGGGGGGAGACACACATAAAAGGCCAGCGAGACTGCACTGATTGGGAAAAGTGAAGAGCTTGCACCTCCCCTCTTCTGTATAATCCATTTCTCAGCGATCGCTCTTCAGATCAAAGAAGCAGACGATATTTACCCTAATTAAAAATCTTCTGTTATGACATGAAAAAACACTTGTTCTTTGTCTTTCACTTTGTGTGTTTTCCATTTACTCACCCTTCAGTGTTCTCCTAGGGGGAACCAAAACCAACGGGGTGTGGGAGGGGGGGGGCGACTTACAGTGAACGTTTTACCTGTTACTAGAGCGTGACAGCCTCTGGTTGGGGCAAATCTGGTCAGCTGTGCGTCTATTTTAAAAACACCACCAGCCTTGTAAGCCTGGCACCATCGAGGCAGCGCTGCAGATGGCTTTGTAAGACCAGCTCCAACATCTACTGCCTGGACTTATGGGGAGGGGGGAGGTTTGGGGAGTGGGTACCAAAAAACAAACAAGAAGTGCCGAGACAATGTGCTTTCAGAATAGCTGAGCTCAATTTCTTCCTCGTGTGGAGGCAATCTATCGAACGCAGGGTGATTTTGAATCCATGAAACTGAGCCAGACATGATTCATGAGTCATGCATGTAAACAGCAGTGTGTACACCACGCTGTGTAGGACATCGTTCTGATGGAGAATTGGATTTTAAAAGGATTAACAATTCTGGAGGACAGAAGATTGGTTACAGACAATAGCAAGCCGTCCTGACCATTGACTAATTGTATTGTGGGTGCTCTGATGTGCACCGGATTAATGAACATGTGCTGGGTGTGTTCAGGCAGAATACTCTGTCAACCAGACCATGAACACATGGTTATAGGGCTATACTGCTCCATTTTATTTATCTCTTCTGCTCTCCTGGCTTATATGGTACTCTCATGTAGTAACAGCACGATTCTGAGGGTTTTTACTGTACACTCCAGGGCTTTGACTCCTTGAATACAAAATAAATACTAGCAGACAATTAAAGATCCACATTTATCCCATCAATCATGTGACAGAGCAACAAAACAACAGCCTCGCAGAGAACAAGGCGATCCATCATACAGAGGAAAGTCATCAATCATGTTCTTTGTATAAAAAAATCCCCAAATAATAAAGCTGAAGTTCATTATTTTCAGGTCAAGAGGCAATTCCTGAAGTCTACCTTTTGGCCAGGTTGATACTGTATCAGCGCTTTTCAAATACCATCAGGGGTAAAAGCCTGCAGGTACAAACGTCAGACTGATATTCATATTTGAAATACTCCAGTGGATTTGTCCCTGGGTTTTAGTCAAATCAATTTACCATTTACGGCAAAGGCCAGTTTACAGCCATGTTGAGAAGCTCTTGCCCAATCCAATTACTGACCCACAGTACAGTAAGACAATTGACAGGATTATGACAGCGGCCCTGCTCTACTGTGACTAAAACAGAGCACTCACAATTGCTAGCTATTCTTTTAAAATGTGTATTTAGAGACTCATTCAACAAAATAGTCACACACTTTAGTATATCTTGAACTGGATGAAATGGCTTTTTGACAGGGCTGTGATTAGTGCTACCTGTTCACTGAGTTTCTATCTGTAATCATTAAGGTCAGGTCACCTCAGTCAGCACGTTCAGCCATGAATGGGTTTTATTTGAGCAACGCCAGAGAGGGAGCAGGATTTACAAGAGGACCGCAACCAGCTCAGCTCAGACCTGACGCGGACTCACAGAGTTGTTGTGCCATCTGTTGGATGTACAGATAACTGCAACGGTGTGTTACTGGTGACAGGACAGAGCTTCATGACACATCCAATAAAACAGCCTCTTTCTACTCACATTCAAAATCTGAAAAACGGGGATGATTTGCTCTGGACAAGATAAAATACTGCCACCAGTGAGCCCACGGTCCTGTTGTTTAAAGCCATATTTTTTTGCAGATGAATGGAAATTATAATTAAAGAGTATTTTAATGACAGAATGTGAATAATGAGTTTCAGTCATTTAATTAAAGTGGCTTTCTGAGACTCTTATAACCACATGTCTGTGGTGCACAATATTCAAAATGTCATAATTGCATTGGATGAATTACTTCTTAACTGGCAACTGAATTATGGAAACAACAACAGCTACTCCTGTATTGGTTTCTCGTAAAAGACTGTTTGCATGGAACAAATGAAGCACGGTCACAGATGATCTGCAGGGATTTAGATCTTTTTATTTCCTTCCTTTATTGTTGTTTTAGACTAATTGCTCTCAGGATGAAACTCAAGCCCAATCATGGCTGCCTCAATTATAGTGATGTGTCTGAGTTTTAGTGAAAAGTTACTGTGAGTAAAGCAATATGAAAACACTTAATTAAACTGTTATTAGCTATTTATTCATAAAAGTTTATTTATTTATTTTTATTTTATTTGTTTATTTAAAAGAGGACAGTGTGCAGTGACATTAATTATTCTGAGAAATAAGAGATGGCTGCACCAGATTTAGCAGGACTGCTAATTTCCATTGGAAATCCTCCGGGAAAGGGGTGACATGGGGTACACATTATACACACATTGTTTTTTATATGTGAGGAGTCTTTTTAACTTGACAGACTTTTCACTGAGGACTTAGCAATGGTGGGTAAGGTTTAAGGAAATTTAAGTTAAAGGAATTCTTCAATGTAAAATATACCCAATGGTGAGTAAATAAGGTCAGCATATGTTTGTAGCTTCACCATCCTGTGAGGACCACATATCTATAAAAAGGAAAACAGCTGTTTTCAGTTTTGTGACAATGTATTTCTAGTAAATCCAAGAGGGGTTTCTAACACTTTACTTAGTCCAAGGATAATTTTTCAGTCCCAAAACTAAAACTTTATCCTTTAATTTATCAGAAAAACTCAAATTCAATATCACAAAATTTGGAGATACAAATACGAAATACCACAAATTTATACTTGAGTCTTTCAGTAATTTTAAATAGCTACATTCCACCACTGGTACTACAAAAACACTGCAAATAGGCTTATAATAACAACAATAATAATGAACCAGTGAAATAAAACATTGAAAGTCTTCATAGATTCTGTTTAGTTCTTTAGTTGTTCCCAAAGTGGAGGTTCCTGCGGGTCCCAAGAAAAAAGGAGAGCAATTTATTTTCGCTTCAATTCCCCCTATTACTCACACAATGACAGAATGTATGACTATTTTGGTCATGGGGTTCATACACTTTCCATAATAAAACATCTATGAGCAAAAATGTATTCAGATGGGGGTCTGTGGTCTAATTGGTGCCAGTTTAGGGGCCCTCGGAAAAGCAGTTTGATATACATCATTAATCAAGGTCCTACACTGTTTGCAATAAAAGATGACAGCAGGCCAATCAGTTTAGAATTTCTGATGTGTGACATTTACTCAGTAACTGAATTATGTAGGAAATATTCACTTTCATCCAACATCAGCATCACATCACATGCGTCAGTGTGCACATTCACAGCCTTCAACCTCTGTGATCTGTCATAAAGAGTCTAAACACACTGGGTGTTTGATGTTTCAACACCAGCCATGGCAGCACTCCGGGGGGGGCGGGGCTGACCCCGGCAGAGGGGCGGGGCAGTTGAGAGGTCAAAGTTGAACTCATTTTGTCTTTTGTGCCAAGCAGAAGAGTGGAGTCCGATCGAACAGCGGCGTCTCTTCCCTCTTCCCCGGATCCTCTTAAAACTCCCTCCCGAACCTCTCCCCTTCCACCCTTGCCACCCTACCCACCCCCTGAACACTCTTCAAGGGACGGTTCGGGTAAGACCCCCACATATGTGGCTTTGTTTTGTTCCCTCTTGGAGTGAAGGACGGGGATAACTCGGCGTGCCTCAGTACGCTCCGTAGGCCGCGGGATCGGGCTATTTCCTGGATTAGACGCTGCTAACGCTAGCACCCTGGATGGAAAATTACCGAGCTGAATTAAATGTGGTGGCCACGCCAATTGCTAGTCTTTGATTTCCAGGTGTATTTTACAGATTGGGGTGCCTATTGTATCAGCAGGTCAGTCATTCGTGCATGTATGCCCGTAGGAAGTTACGCAGGAAATGTCACGGTGCTAACTTAACGTTAGCCCTGACTAGCTGTGATGCTCTGTCTAATTCAGGAGCTGCGATGCTCACGCAATCCCATGATCCCTCTGCTGTTACTTGTCAATGCACAGGCAACATAAACGTGCCATACCGATACACAGAGGACGTTTTTGGTGTCTTGCACACAGGCTTTTAAACGCAGAGGTAGGCTATGTCGCCACAGCTGCTCATCGCCAGGAAGTAGCCCGTGCCTCAGGGAGACAGTGGGTCATTGTGCTAGCGTGAATGAGTGGACCCGGGCCAGTGTGATGTGATTCACTGGACTGAAGCGTCTCATTCTTTCGGGGTGGCCAGTTCACGTTATTAAAGTACAGTACGGGCTCGTAGTCTGCAGGATGTCCACTGGCCGCAATCACTTCATCCAGCTGCTCTGACAGCAGCTCCCACTGCAACAGCACTTTTCTTGTCCTCACACACTTTTCCAACCAACTACATCTGTCACTGACTGCTCATGTTTTCCACTCTTGTTGCAGACGCTCAGCCAGTGACCAAAGACCCGCTTCGTTGGCCAGTTTAACGCGCGTGAATTCAAGCAGCAGCAATGGACTCAAGTCTGGTCGAAGGAGGACTTAATGTCACCTTAACCATCAGGCTACTCATGCACGGGAAGGTGAGTGTGGCTGCACGCGACGGTGTCTGACAGCAGGTTAATCAGGTCGATCCCTGCTGTAGTGAAGTGAAATGAAAACAGCCTGCTTCGTCTCTTCCTTTGCCACTGACCATAAAGAATGCGTCCACTGCTCTGACACGTATCTCGTTCTCTCCTGTAGGAGGTTGGCAGCATCATTGGCAAGGTGAGTTGTTTTTGCTGCCAGAGTGATGCTATCTACGTCCTGCCCCTTTGGTCTGTTTTGTAAATATTGTGTATCCGCTCTTGCCTTGCAGAAAGGAGAGTCTGTGAAGAAGATGAGAGAGGAGGTGAGATGTTTCTTTGAAAGCACACGGGGGGTGAACAAGTAGACACACGCTCATAAACTTCAGTGACACTGACTCACGCGTCATATGAGGGCGACTGATTCTAATATTTCCCGTTTTGTCCCCATGTGTCTGTCTGCGCAGAGTGGAGCACGCATCAACATCTCAGAGGGGAACTGTCCAGAGAGGATCATAACCCTCGCAGGACCCACCACCTCCATTTTTAAAGCCTTCTCCATGATCATTGAGAAACTGGAGGAGGTTAGATTTGTTCACTACGTCTTAACTCTGACAAACCCGCGCAGACTCTGGGCTTGTTTTTTTTGCTGCTGTTGTGTTTTTACTTATTGTGCACTCGATTGCTCTCCACCTCTATGGAAATGGCACAAACTCCTATAACTTAGGGGAGCTCAAGCATGTCTTTAATGCAGTATCTTACTGCGAAAATGCCACATATCAAAACGAAGGCTGTAAATTGAATGTCTTTGCGAATGTGTTTCAAAAATTCAGTGTATATATACATTTTGCAAGTGCCTAAAGATGTTTCCAGTATTTGAGAGGAAAAAATGAGCGCTCTGTGTGCTATAAATACATGTACATATACATATCCTTCTGTCTGCTGGCTCTACTGCCTGAATTTTCACTGTACTTTGGTCATGTGACTGTTGATCTGAGCCGAGTCATTTTTGAGTTTCCTGTTTTGTCCAGAAAGGCAGAATTCAGTCCTTTTTATAAGATCTGGGGCGTGCAAACAGTTGATTTTTTTGAAGAGATTAAAGAGAATAAAAGCAAATAAGATATTTAGAATGTAATACAGCTGCTTTAAACTTACCTTTGGTTCTTTTATTTGACGGACACTCTTTGGCATCATGATGCTTTCAGGAACTTCAGGGAAAATCTGACTGTGTGTCTGTTTTTACCATTGCTGGCTGTGATGAATGTTTGTGGGGTTTTTTTAAAGTAGAAAATGCATCTTTGAAAGCAGTCAGGGTTTTTTAAAATGAGGCGTAATGGATTAAGTAAGACATGTTCATACTAATGGCGTTCACACTTTTTTGACTCTGCTGTCCCTCTCGTTGTGTCATCTCCCCTCCAGGACATTAGCACCTCAATGACTAACAGTACAGCCACCAGCAAACCGCCGGTCACCATGCGCCTCGTTGTGCCTGCCAGCCAGTGTGGCTCACTCATTGGCAAAGGCGGCTGCAAGATCAAGGAAATCAGAGAGGTGTGTCGTCGCGTTGCGTCGCTTTGTTTCTGTCAACTTTTTGTAACGCTGCGTCCGGGACGTGTCCTCACTCTTGTTGTGTCTTTGCAGTCAGCAGGAGCTCAGGTACAAGTAGCAGGGGACATGTTACCCAACTCAACAGAGCGTGCCATCACCGTTGCAGGGACCCCACAGTCCATAATCGAGTGTGTCAAGCAGATCTGTGTCGTCATGCTCGAGGTAGGGACGCTGCTCCTGCTCTTTCGGAAAAATCTTTTGTGATGACCTTCGTTGATAGTGGAGCACTGGTGATGTTACTTTGTCATTAAACGGCGGATGTTTCTCTCTTTCCAGTCTCCACCAAAGGGAGTGACCATCCCGTACAGACCCAAACCCTCAGGCTCTCCTGTCATCTTTGCAGGCGGTCAGGTAAACAGCGAGACCCTTTGTTTGTTTTTTTGCTCCCGTAGCGTCGTTGTGTAGCGTTGTTTGTGTGAAAAACGTTCCCGCCACAGACCGAGGGCGAGCCCGGCCCGACGAATTGAATTATCGGTCTGTCATTCGGGCGGAGGGTGCGCTGTCCGTAGCATGTCTGGCTCTGCTCTCGCGGCACGGCAAGGACAGCGGACTGATGGATATTGGAGTACACTGTGTGTGACGCTGCCACACCCTCCTAAGTGCTGTTCTCTCCTTGCAGGCATACGCTGTCCAAGGGCAGCACGCCATTCCACAGCCTGATGTAAGTGAAGGGCCCTCTGTAAGTGATCCAATATATTTGCAACTTCGGTCCTGGGAAGCCATGCCACCCTCTTAACCCATCCCTCTGACTCTTTATTTTTCCAACCACCACTGCCTGATTCACACCCATTTAATAATGCCAGCTCATTTTATTTTTAAGTTTTAACAATTCTTTATATTTTCAAGCCTGTAGATTCACTCATGACTTCCATCCCCCCATTTCATATCTTCCTCTCATCATCACTATACCCACTTACAAAAGGGAAATAATTACAAAATTTCAGCCGTGGGTTGTCTCCTAGATTTGTCTTCACTCACGAGCTCCTGTTTGTTTGCTCTCCACGTCCTCTCCTCCACTGTTTCAACAGCTCACCAAACTTCACCAGCTGGCCATGCAGCAGAGCCCCTTCCCCATTGCACATAGCAACCAGGGCTTCCAGGGTAGGTGGACAGATTGAAAAGGGGGGAATGTGCTTGCTGTAGATTTGTAATTATCCGCCCAGTCAACACGCTCACGGACTTTCTTTGCATTTCTTCAGCTGGGATGGACGCCTCTGCACAAACTGGCTCTCACGAGCTGACCATTCCAAACGATGTAAGTTGCGTTCAAATCTACGTTTTTCTCCTTGTTTACTACGTTTGTGAGAAAGAGTCACTTATTTGCATCTGGATGAATGGGTTCTCACGTTTTTCCTCTTTTTTCCTCAGCTCATTGGCTGCATCATTGGCCGTCAGGGCGCAAAGATCAACGAGATCCGTCAGATGTCAGGGGCTCAGATCAAGATTGCCAACCCTGTGGAAGGCTCAACTGACAGACAGGTCACCATCACTGGCTCCCACGCCAGCATCAGCCTGGCTGAGTACCTGATCAATGCCCGGTAAGAGGCTCTCTGTTAGTACAACACAGCAGTGTTTCTAGGTCTGACTGTTGGCTTGTTATCTGAGTGCAGTTTGTCAGTGTCAGTGCGATGGGAGGACGCGCTTCTAGTGGTTCAACATTCACAGGACAGTGATGTGACAATAAGCTGCTTTGAACTGGTTTTCTGGAGTTTCTTATCATCTAATCATCTATCATATTCATTTGTCCAACAAGTGTGTCAAAGACTTCAGAGGCAAAGACTGTGTCAGGTTCCCCCATGCTTAATAATAAGAATAAGATTAATGAGTGGAAAATGAAATTGATCAGTATTTCCCAAAGCTTTATTCACATTGGACTGTTACTCACTTACTGGGATGGAAAAGACAGCAGAATCTTGACTGCTGCTAATTTAACTAATTAGAAATTTGAACACGTTCCCTTAAGCCTGCCTTTTGATGAAGTGTTTTTTTGGCCATTAGTGTTATCAAGTGTTACGTTCTCATTTATTTCACTGTGTTCAAGTTTCAAAATGTTTTTATTCACTCCTTTTTTTAATCTTTGGTCAGTTTGGCTTTCTCTGTATTCAATCTGTTATTCATGTTATTAAGAGTTTTATCACTTTTATTTCTCGTGTGCATTCGTCTCAATGTGTTGCTGTTGACGGTCACGTTGTTGCCTTGCAAAGCCCTCTGAATGACACTAACCTGTATGAGAGGCACTGTGCAAATAAAGTGTGACTGATTGACTGATTAGAGTGGGAAGAGGTTTAATTTATCATTTATTAATATATTTTTTATTAATTAAACCAACAAGGTCAGATCAGTTTCTACAGACAGCGAGTCCAAATCAGAGAGGGTACATTTAAAAAAAAAAAAAATGTCAGGAGCATTTGAATAACGAGGCACTTGTCAGGCTTCTCACTTATTTGACTTCATCCTTTTCGGCAGCATCTTTATTATTGCCAAATTGCCAAAGGTATTTTGTAATGAAGGTACAGCACACAACCAACACACTGAGCTAATGAAACTTAGTAAGAGGAAATGCTGCTCCTCTCCTACTCCGTTACCTCATTCATCAAATGACGTGTCCTTGTCTGAGGAAGGATTCTGAATCGGATGTTGAACTTCTCTTGTTTGTCGTGCTCCTCAGGCTGTCTTCTGAAGCTACTGGTCTTGCAGCCAACTGACATGGAGGATCTTCATCAGCACCTAATGTAACCCCTCCCCCTACTTTTTACCAAGAGGTCCCTTATTGAACTTAATGCAAAAACCAAGTACTATAAACTCACTGTTTTCTCCTCTGCTTTGGTTATAAACCTACTCAGTTGTAATTACACCATCATCATGATATTGGTATTTTATTTATTTATTATGTTTTTAAATTCCCTTTGCATATAGTTTTTAAAGACTTCCTTCTGTTGTATTTTTTCCTCTTATTTTACTGTATATCTGTATGATCTTCTTGATATAGGTAAAAAGTTTTAGAAAAATCTGAAAAGGCATAAATAATGTTTTTCTTATGTCAGATTTTTCTTAGAAAATGTAAAAATGAAGAAAAAAAGACACACAATAACATTATAGATGGACTGTTCTTTCCCTTCCTTTTTAAATATCTATTTATTTTTATTTAATACACAGCTCCTTGTAAGAGTAGAATTCATTGATATTTGCCATCTTCTTTTTGAAGCTGTACTTCCTGAATGAGGCATTGTGGTTTTAACGGGTTTCAGTGGGTGTAAATGATCTCCAGTTGAAGATGTATGCAGGAAAAACCTTTTTAGTTGGAAGGTAATTCATCCCTTGTTGAGTGCGGGTTCAGAGGAGAATTTTAAGCTACGTTTTGTCTCACCTCTAATTTGCTGAGTAATTGTTTTGTGTCATTCCTGTGTTTCCATCCGTTTTATTTCTCGATCAGGACTTTTGAGCATTGTTGTGTATTGGATTCTGATAAGGGTGGGTGGGCCGTGGTCAACAGGAATGGGCCTGAATGAGAGGAAAATATTTTCTTTTCTCTGAAATTACTAAGACCATAGTAATGACGATGATGATGATAATAATAACATTGAAATGTTTGTTTTAAATAGAGAAAATATTTTTTTTAACTGCAGGGCTGGGGAATGCTGCAAGGGGCAAAACTACAAGACATATTGGTCTTTATAAGTATATTATGCTGAGGTATTAAATTATGATTAACTAGAAGGAGAATTATAGAATTAACACTAGTTTCCTGCTATCCTTTTGCCTGGGTCAGATTTTATTTTTTATTATTCTTTGCAGGATGAAGAAACTCACGTTTTTGTGCACGTTTTCAAACTATTGTAGATCTGGGTGCAATTAAATTGTTGAAGAAATGAAATGCAGAAATAAAAAAGATGTGAAATGCTTAAACAATCATTTGTTGTTCTTATGTTGTACTGTTAAATAGATGAAAAAGGCAGCCGATTAGACAGCTTGATGACCTTGTTACCCAGCTTTGACTCATCACTGACCCAAAACACTGGCTGGTCTCTGTGTTTTTGTTGGAGCTGACAGACAGGTGTAAAAGGGCAAAGTTAAGAAATGACACTGGAACAGCTTGGACATGCTTAAAGTCATTGAAAATAGTCATTTATTTCTCGTTCAGCTGTCTGATGTGCTGCAGCAGCAGCGCAGTCTGTCCCTGTCACGTGGCCTATCTTTGTTTTTTTTAAACAAACATCACACGCTTTTGTTTTGTCTTTTTTTTAACCAATACATTATTTATTGTTGCTCATAATATTTCGCTTTCGATATAATTCCTATGTTACAGGTACAATGTGCAATGCTGTATAAAAACAAAACATTTCTATTCAAACCCAAAGGATACTTACTGTTCTACGAGTAACCACCACAGAGAAGTGCTCTATTCCTTATCTGGCTACTTCTGCAGTTATCTTAAAGGGTAAAAGGAACACTTGAGGTTTTTAGAAGCCTATCAACACCGTGGACTGTGTCAGTCCATTTGGTTCATTACTTTACTGATTTTATACACTTAAATCAGTTTCACTCCTGGACATGTGCAAAAAGTTGAGGACTACAAGTTTTAAATGACGATAAATGTGTGTGAAGAAGGAAGCTAGGTTATCAGACCTCCATACCTGCTCCCCATCTCTGCCTGAGCAGCTTAGGGCTACATTTGCCGCTACAGCACACCTGAATCTAATGCGACCATTGAACAAGTTGCATTGTGGGTAGTGTAGGCAGCAGGTTTAGATAAGGAGGAATGTGTGATATCGGCATCGATTCAGACTTTTTTTTTTTTTTTAAAGATGTCGATGGTGAGTCTGATGTAACAGGAGTGCATTGCTGAATCTTCTACTAAAGCACCCACACCTTGGCTTGCAAAGGTCATTTCTATGAACTTGCACACAATCCTTCAAATACAATCCAAAAGTCAACCATGTCTGAAAACTAACAGCAGAGCAGTATACATAGGCAGAAACTCATTCTGAGTGAACCTAAAGGGCTCCCGTCCTGTCACACATTTGATAAGCTTAGAAAAAACCTCAAGTGTGTCTTATGTGTATTTGAAACTCAGTAGTCGTAGGGTTAAAAAAAATAATATATTACCTACTGAGAATCCTAATTATGCATCATGATCGACGTCTTGGTGAGATTTTCATTCCGTTAAGACTTTTTTTTTTTTTCTTCTCGAGTGCTGACATTTATTAACAAAAAACGAAATAACTGAAGTAATACTTTCAGGATTAAAAAAGTGTAAACTTTCACAAAATATAAAACTGACACATTCGAACCATAAATTATAAACATGTAGTCATGCATTTGTTCACAGGGCTGCATACCGTTTAGTCTTACATTTTTATCTTACAAATAAAATAAAGTTAGATATTTCTCATGTGGTATGTAATGGATATTTACATTATTATTCATTAGTATTTGATGCATTAGTGTGTGGAGTATCATGGCGGATGCTCCCAGAGTGAGGATTAGAGTGTTTAAAGGACAACGAGTGTGGTATCTTGTGCGTGCATGTGCGTCTGTGGAAGGGTTTTTGCTGAACTGGAGCAGTGGCTAAGGTTACCTTGGTAACTATTTTGCCTAAAAAGAAAACCCTACTGAACTTAACGGACATTTATCTGATGTCACAAGCTGCCAAAATATCTGATGTCAGGTTATGACAAATGTCCTATGTCATCTGATGTAGGTTTGCCAGCCAACAAACTTATGAGACACCATAAGTCAACTTGTCATAGTCTGAGTGGTGTATAGTAGGTGAGATCCCTCATGACAACAGTAATGTACTGCACTGACAGATTGGTGTACGCCTGTGATGGTTGTTCACTGTAGGGTAGCTGCAGGTCGTTGCTAGTGTCCAGTGATCTACGGAGGTCCCGTGTGGGGTGCCTGTGGAGAGCCCTGATAGGGCTGAGACGGCGGTGCCCACGCTCCGGCGCTGGGCGGACGGCTGGGCTCTCCGCTGCCTGACTGATCCAGCTCAGCGCTGTCGCAGTCAGAGTCGTCACACAGGGCCCGACTCTGAAAGGGAGATGGGAGAAACAACAAAGTCGTCCGTGAACCGACGGCAGACATGAAGCGTTTTTGGCAGCGGTGGAGCAGGTTTTCAGATCCTTTACTTGAAAAGACAACAAGGCACTGAAGTGCTTTGTTGATTTTGAAGCTGTGGACAAAAGCTGTATGAGCCAACTTTGCTTTAATACTGTTAACTGTGAGCCTACGACCGACAGATCTGATTGCTCTGTAAGAGTCACTTTGTTGAAGAGGCTAACTTATGTCCTCTACACTCTTACCAATTAAAGGTCTGAGTAGAACCATATAAGGTTCTTCGGCTTGTCCTCATAGGAGAACCCTTTTTGGCTCCAGGGAGA
>JBCAUF010000002.1:19628950-19639633 GCA_038406115.1 Haemulon aurolineatum | reverse complement strand
TCATTTTTTTATTGCTATTATTATTTTAATATATTATTATTATTTTACTCCTTTACTTGTTTCTAATTTATTTCTGGGTTTTTAAAAAAAAGTTATATTTGAGGTTGAGTTTTGATGGTTCAATAAATACTTTTTAAAAAAATCAATGAATAATCGTGTATATTAATCGTGATTTCAATATCAATCAAAATAATTGTGATTATTATTTTTTCCAATATCGTCCAGTCCTGTTAGGCACCTTGCTCAAGGGCATCACAACCCTTTACCTGTCGCGGGATTTGAACCGTCGGCCCTCCGGTTACAAGCCCAATTCCGTTGTTTGGTTATATTTGCTGTGTCAGCATGAAACTATATTTTAAACAAAAATTCAGTGACAAAGTTACAAAAAAATACTCGTTAACTGTTACCCTCCTCTGTTTTAACCCATCCTGCTTCACCAGGTCTGACTGTGTGGTGCGAGCCTTCGCCTGGCATCCTCACACAGATAAATTTGCCGTTGCCCTGCTGGACGACTCCATTAAGATCTACAACCCTAAAAGGTACTGAGCTCTGAGGAGGAGGAGGGAGAGAAGCTCGTGTCTGTCATGTAGAAGATGAAACATGAAACACTAACCAAGCAGGAATAACGCTAAACGGCAGCATCATAGCACACTGTACGTAAAAATGTGCCATTTATGAACCTGTCATGGTAACAGAGTGTGAGTGACAGCCCGTGGTCACACCCTCTGGTCTGAGTCACAACAGAGCCGCATGTCATACCCTGCCGGGCCTCCGTTGCTCTTTGACCTCTCCGTCATTCGGCGACAGCGTCGTCACCGCTCGCTCTCCTTTTTTTTCGCTCTCTGTCTGTCAGCGCCACGACTCCCACGCTGAAGCACCGCCTACAGAGGAACGTGGCGGCCGTGCAGTGGAAGCCGCTGTGCGCGTCCGCCCTCGCCATCGCCTGCCAAAACTGCTTACTGGTCTGGCATGTGGACCCCTGCTCTCTGTCAACAAGGTATGGATTATTTTCTATTTCTATTTATTTATTGCTTAATACAGCCATCAATTATCAGCCACCTCTCTGGTTTTATATATAAAGCTAGTAATCACTGTCAATTCATGTACTACATAAATAATTACAGGCCTTATTGTTTGTATTTTCTGTGAAAATGTTCTGAAAAGTCTTAAACTGAGCCGTGTGAACGTCACAGAAAGCCTAAAACTCTTCTCCCGTGCTCCGCTGCTCTTCCTCTCGTCACATCCAGGCCCTCGTCTGGTTGCGCTCAGGTTTTGTCTCACCCCGGTCACTCTCCCGTCACCTCCATCGCCTGGTCTCCGAGCGGCTCTCTCCTGGCGTCGGCCTCGCCCATGGACACGGCCATGATGGTACGAGACCCGAGCGTTTCATCTTGAAAGTCCAACTCGACCCGCAAGAAGTGAGTCAAAGAGCCGTGACCGAAGTTCTTACTGAGCTGTGGGCCGTCGGCGTCCATGTGTGTTTTCAGATTTGGGACGTAGCATCAGAGAGCGGCGTGCCCCTGCAGCGTGTCGGAGGAGGCGGCGTCAGCTTCCTGTCCTGGTCGCCTGACGGCAGCCACGTCCTGGCGTCCACACCGTCTGCCCTGTTCAGGTTAGAGACACCACTCCAGAGATCAGCTGATTTTTTAAATCTAGCTTCTTTTTAGAGCTACAGTGACACATCTAAGAGACAACAAGTGGACTTCTTACACATGGATCAGTAAAAGCTTCTTCCTTCAGGGTTTGGGAGACCAGGATGTGGACGTGCGAGCGCTGGCCTTGTGTGAAAGGGCGTTGCCAGGTGAAAACTAATCGCCGCGTCTCATCGTCGTTGTTCAATCACTTGACAAAACATTTGCCCCGATCACGTATTTGTTAAATAATAATGAGCTTGTTTGTTCCCGTCAGTCCGGCTGTTGGAGCCCAGATGGGAGTCGGCTCCTCTTCACCGTCCAGGGAGAGATGGTCATCTACGCTCTGACCTTCACTGACGCACCAGGTGAGCTGTCCCAGTCTCACACAGAACAGAGAAACAACTTATTCATACAGAAGGTTCAGTGTGTTGATGACTGATATGCAGCTTGAATTGTTTTCTTCTAAAGTTGGATAAAAAAAAGTCATCATAGAACTAAAAGAGTTTTGATGAACTTGTGTGTAACTCAGCAGGCGACTTGATGTTCTGAAGAGTCGAGCAGCATCGTGTGCAGGACGTTGATCTGTATGATGTCATTGTTATTCCGCAGGCGTACCTACAAGCACATCAAAGGGTCCACAGGCGGCAGCAGTGGTGGCTGACCTATCAGAGACGACCTTTAGCACGCCAGATGGAGACATCATGTAAGCACTCTGAAGTAAATCCCTAATTGGGCGTCTTTGGGCTTAGAGCAGAGACGGTTAAAAAAAAGAATTCAATGTGTATGACATCATTCGATGAGCACAAATCAGCAGGCAGGCCGTCTTTAGTCCCGCCTGACCTCATCTGCATGTTACGGTGCGGCCGCTCAGTGTTCCTCACCTCTGTCTCACCCGTCTGCCAGTGTCGGTGGAGAGATCCAGTCTTTAGCCTGGGACCCAACAGGAGAGAGGCTCGCCGTGCTTCTCAAAGGTCTGTCTCACTTTTCCTCCATTCGCCCCGATCAACCATATCATTATTACTTTGTCATTTTTTTGGGTCCAGCGTTGCGAGCTCGTCTCTGTTTTCTCTGTCCTCTCAGGTGATCCTCAGTCAGCAGACCGGCCTGCCATCATAGCCATGTTTAAGACAAGAACCAACCCCATTTTTGAGCTTCTGCCATGGTTTGTATTTTCATGTGTTGTTACATGTAACTGCAGTAGAGCTCTAACGTATTGCATCACCTTGGGTAGTATTACTGCATGTCCTGTGTGCATGTGCTGAATGTTTCTTGTGTTTCTCTGCGTAGTGGTTTTGTTCAAGGAGAGCCCGGTGCAGAGCCCAGACTGATGCAATTCCACCCAAATTTCCAGCACGGAGCTCTGCTCACTGTGGTCAGCCGACATTTCCTTTTTTTTTTTTTTCTCTCACATCATGTTTTAGTAAATGATGAGGTGGTTTCAGCCATAAAAGAACTGCAGGGCTTGAAAAGTTTCAAAAAGCAGTGAAATCACATTCCTTAAGAAAGAGTTGGAAGGAATTAAAATTCCTTAAATTTAAGCGATGAAATATTTTCTCTTGCTTGCAGCAGACACTCATGTCAGTTATGTATCTATTGTACTTTTATACCACTGTAAGATGGGTATAAATTGTATTCTACATTGAATCGTCCAGAAACAAACAAACCACATACAGCCTGTGTTGTTGACCCGATCCAAGATAATATTTCTCTTTCTGCTCTCAGTGTTGGTCCAGTGGAAGGATTACCCACGTGCCTTTCTACTTCCTGAGTGCCGGAGTCCCCCATTTCGGCCTCAGCGGCAGTCCGTCACTGCCCCGCCCTCAAGCACGACCTGAAGACTTCGCCAATCAGTCGCTCTTCACCGAGCTCATCTCCTGACCGACCCCCAGCTGCCATCACACACTCACAAGTCACTGTTGTTATCATGGATTATCAATAAACATGTAGAAAGTTCTTGATAAACTAACACTTGTTTGATCTCTGATTTATCAAAACATTTCAACGAAACAGATCAGGTGAGGTTATGATGGAATGTGGAATTTGAGCTCTTGAGCTCAAACTTTTCCCCTCAAGTTGAGCATAGGCCGTCGATTTAAGCTTTGTACCTCCATGACTTTGTCCAATTCTCAGCGGGCATTTTTAAAAAAGGATTAAACTCACTGCAGCAGAACCAGAGACACTGTCTCAGATTTTATATGACGTGTGTTTACAAAAGTAAAGCAACATTAAAATATACTCACAGCATGATGTTACTAAACATGTTTAGCTCTCCCACAAAGGAGTGAAGGAGTGTTTTTGTCTCTTTTTTTTGTCTGAAGTTTAATTGGCAGCAGCTTTCCAAAGTCACACTATGACCACCTATATTTGGTAGACAGGCAGCATCTTTTATGATGTGCATTCTTGGTCAATACCTGGCGCCTACATTAGCCACAGTGTAACAAGCCTGCAGACAGTTTGTCAGAGATGTGGCTGTGTTATGCTGGTCACGGCGTTGGATGAGGAACAGGCCAAAGAGTTCTGGTAGATTTATTTGTTTCAAAGTGAACACGTCCAGATTTTCCTTATTTTCAAACTTGTAGTTTTCAGCCTCAGCCAGACTGACTGCATCTCTCTCTGGAGCCGCAAGAGGCCTTTTCAGTTTCATGCATGGAGCCCTCTGCAAACAGACTGACGTGTCAAACTGGTGGAGTTCTGCTTTAAAGTAATCTCATTTAGTTTGTCCTGGTCTTATAATTGCTGTTTTTTTTTAGCTTTTATTCAGGGTCTTTTTGCTTCAATAGTTTGGATTGTTTTGGCATGCTTTACTTTAAATAAGAGTATGTCACTATGATGGCTTAAGTCAAGCTTTTATTACTCAGGACAGACCGGAGAGGAAGCTGGCCACAGTACAAACAAATAGTGATGCAGCTGCTCAGATGCATCATAACTCTACAAAATACTTGATTCCAGTCAACAAAATGTTCTTTATTTATGCCTATTAGTTCAGACAAACAGGAGCCAACTACGCCCAGCCCCACCCTGAAACCGCAGAACGAATACAGTACTTTAGTTCCTTTTGTTATGAGATTCTCTCATATCAAAATACACACTTGCATCACAGTCTTAAGCTTTCACACACGCACACACACAGACTATGCACTCACAGTCAAGAGTAACTGACCTCATGAAATACAAGTAGAACAAATAAAAACATTTAAGCACACATGAAAGGTTCTGTTGAAAGAAGAAATACGTCCCCACGCCATTTCTGTTTTTATTCAAAACTCAATTAAAAATCAACTTCATTCTTAATTCGGTTTTCCTTTTATTTTCCAATTTACATCAATTAGAAGTGTAACAAAATAAAAACAAAAATGACCATAATAAAATTAATTCAAAAAATGTACACGCCCTCACACACACAGAGACAACCCACCCTGGTTGTTTTTGAGCGACCGTCCTCGGAGTCCCGTGTTCAGCTTTGGGGGTGTGGACTCCAGAGGAGGCCTCCAAGTAGCCCCTGTCTCCCCTGTCTTAACCCGACTGCACCCCTCCTCCAGGGTGGAGTGTGAGTGTGTGGTGTGAGGCTAGTGGGAATTAGGGTTTGGGGGGCGGCGTTTGGTGAAAAACTGAATTACAGAACTCATAGCACCTTCTGAAGAGAGAGCAACCCAAAGCAAAGACGGCCATTCAGCCCCAGATCCACCTGAAAGCTAATCGTTGGTCAGCTCAGATTTAAACTCAACATTTTCACTTTGTTTTTCAGCGTGAGGTAGCTTTAAACAATCTGGATGACTACAATAAAAAAGCAAAACAAATTTCCCTCAAATTCTTCAAAACAATTTTTTGTTTGTTTGTTTGTTTTTTGTGTATCGGATGAGAACTGGGCCTTCTTCTGATGGGCAGTCAAGGGGTACAGGACATTGAAACATACATCCCAAATGTAACCTCACTTTCCAAAAAGTGTTGGTGTGCATATAGACACATGTACACACATAATGTGGAAATATATATAAAACCATCTGGTTGTTTATAAACACAGACTTTTACAACAATAGAACCAAGGATTTATAATACACAGTAAAGGTTTCGCTCCTGCTCACGGTGGACAGGCCTGGAGCACCTGGATTGGATTTTACTTACTGAGAATATTTATTTTGTCTACACTGATTCAAAATGCCGTATTTGTGTGTCAGGAGGGAAACAGGGAGGGAGGTGGAGTAGGACTGGGACAGGGGTTGTGCGGCTGTTCTGTAGTGGAAAGGGGGGGCGTGTCTTACTTACAAAGTGAACCCCGTCCAGTCCTACCTCAACTCTGCCCATTCAGGTTAGACAATAAATAAGTGACATCAAGTCATGTTTCTGTTCTCCACAACTTGTTCGCTTGGTCCCTCTTCCTCCTGGCTCTGACTCATTCCCGTCAACAGTGGGCCATGGGGGAAACATGACTGGATCTCAGGAAGCGGGTTGACAGAGAATGCTGGTGTGATGTACAGATATTGCCGGTGCCCTTCAGTGCTAACATCCAGGGAGTACAACTTGGAGAGCACTTCGTTGTGAGAGAAAAAGTATCAATTTTCTTTTATAATTTCCAGTCTTCTTTATTGTGGAAGTGTGTGTGTAATGTTTCATGGTTGAGTTTATTTATTTCCTGTGTTTTTTGGGGGGCCATTGTGATATTCCACTTTACAAGAAGCAGACTGCGCCTACATCCACTCCGAACTCCTGATCCGCTCCTCCGATGTCCATAGGAGCAATGTCCACGATTGGCAGACGGGAGGTTTTCTGTGTTTTGTACTCAAAGACAGTCTTGCCCCACCGGCCTGTGTGTTTCTGTTGAGAACAAACAAGTGTGTTAACAGCAGTCTTACGATACGCTGACAATTAGACATATTTAAAGTGGGGTGTTTCTCTCTGGCTCTGTTTTACCTTGCAGCCATCCTCCAACACGTTGTATGTGAAGCGACTGTTGCCCTCTGCGCGGATCTCCACGTCGTTGGAGCCCTGCAGCAGCAAAGCCTTCTTCAGGTTGCCCGTGGCCTGGTCCATGTAGGCAACGCTGTTCTTGCAGTGGTAAGTGAGGTTCTGGGAGGCCTCAGTGGACAGAAGCCTCAAGAAGGTCAGCTGGACACTGGCAGCGTTGGCAGCCGGGCCCTCCTGAGCATAGCTGAACTGTACGATCAGAACCAGAGAGGAGTTCATTAGCAGCTTTCAGGCGAAGGATCATCGGCGTTTTCATGCAAGTTCACGGACAAAGAAATGATGCGAAGCGGCGCGATGTAAACGTGCACTCACGTGGAATCCTCCACTCATGGTCTCTCCGAACCAGACGTGTTTGCGGTCCTTGCTCTTGCTGGTCCACCAGTTCTTCTGTGGCACCTTGGCGATGCTCGGGTAGACGCAGGTCTCTCCAGTCTCCATGTTACAGAAGACCTTGATGGCGTCGGCTGTGCTGCCAATGTTGGGATCAACCCAGTAGTCGCCTGCAGAGATGAAAAAAAGTGGGTCGGTTAGAGGAGTGAAGCATAAAAAACGCTTTTTAATCTATGGCTCATACACAAAGACCAAGTCATATGTATGAATTTGGAAGGAATGGTGCTTAATGTAAATAGAACAGAACAAGACTACAGCTAATGCTACAGAACACTTCAGTCATAGTGAGTAATCTTACAGCTGCATGCTGAGTAAGTAATGCCTGCCCTTTTCAGATGGATATCAAGCCTAAAAAAGAAAGTGTTACTACTTTTATGTCATCTGACATTTACTATATTTTTTCATTTTTTAGATAAGAAAAAGCGTTCTCCCTCCTGTCCTTGGTACCAAGTAAAAATTACCTTCTGTGCGCCCTCGTTCAGGATGCTCAAACTTTTGCACACTGAGTCATTAAAGAGAGAAGAAGGTATAAAGATAGCACAGTACAGCGGGCAGTCTGTCTGATACTGTCTCTCTCACAGACACACAGAGTGTTGCTGCAGGTGATGTCGCCATCCTTACGCCAGTATCACTGATCAGTCTTCAGGTCACTGTTAGCAAAGCTGCAGCTACATCTGTCACCTGTGCTGCACTATAAAACACGTGATTTACAGAGCCTGCAGTATTTTTCATTCGATTTTCTCCTTGAGTCTCATTTGATTGTGCTCATCCTTTAGTTATTTTGAGTAATATTTTGATCATTTAAACAGTATGACTTATGTGAACCTATAACAGATTTTCTCTTTCATGTATTCATTTGTTGTGATATCTAAATAATCACTTCAGTTAATTGTGTATAATGATCGTAAATAATGAGTCATGTTTCCTGTTACGTGTTTTGTCATTTTTGATAGTTATACACATTTTTGTTTCATCATATAGTTTTTCAGCAGCTGATTAGACCTTGGACTTGGGTAGAGTGATGCTGGGAGTTTGCTGTAGATATCAATTTCTTGTTGTTTGCAGGTGCAAAATAAAAACAGTGGGGGCTAAATCCGGACTAAGAACAGTCAAGTCAGATTTTCTGCAAGCAGCTTTTCTTTTCATAAGTCATTGCTTTAAAAAAAAAAAGAGAGATTAGCTGTAGGTCTTTTCAAACCTGCAACATCCAGTAAAGACACAAAGGGAACACATGAGCAGACTTTCTTTCTCATTTTTCCCCACTCACCGCTCTTCCACTCAGGGTGGCACAGTTTCAGGTCTCTGCAGGTGCGAGCAGGGTTCTTCTGGGAGCCGTCGGGGCTGCGCAGGTTCTCGATCTGGTTGTTGAGGGACTTGAGTGTGGAGTCGACCTCCACGTCGTGCTGCCTCAGGGAGCTGGAGGCCTCATCGGCCCTCATGTACCTGAGAGGATCGGGGGACTTCTCAGTCTGACCCAGACCGGCGAAAGCAGACATGTCGATGCCGGGGCCAGGAGGACCGGGAGGACCAGGGGGTCCAGCATTACCAGGAGGACCCTGAAGGAGGGTGAAAGTAGTAAATGGATCAGGGGTGGGGTATAATCAGGTGTGGCAATACAGTAATGAGAGAGTACAGTGTGGATTTTAGCTCATTTTGAGGATATGCTACGTACAGCAGGACCGGCTTCTCCAGAACGTCCACGAGGTCCAGGGGGTCCAATGGGGCCAGGCTGTCCGTTTGATCCATCTTTGCCAGCAGGTCCGGTGGGTCCAGGTGGTCCCTACAGAAACAGTGAGTGTTAAAGTAACCAGTGGATGCTAACATGACTGTAAATATGAAACATTTACTGAACTTTCTATTCAAAGTGTTGAGTTAAATTGGTTATTCTTTATCATGCAGTCTGGATAAGATAAAAAAAAACATGCTAAAGCAATTCAAATGTTCCAGCAAAATCTCTCTATCACCCCAGTCACCTCCAGACCCTTTTCCTTATTATGCATGAAGATTATTTGTACGGTGACATTTCCCTTCATTTTTCTTATCGCACACAGTGCTTAGCTAATCTAGAATAGATTTTGAAGTCCATTTCCGATCTCAGCAGGAGTGGTTTCACAAATCACGGGCCCCCCTCCCCCTGTCTGTCTGCCTCTTTTTCCTCGCAGAGAATAATTACAAAATGCCTCAGCTGCCCATCTTATCACAGCGGTGGGTAATTAAAGAACGTGGCCTTTCCTGTCCCCGTCATTCATCAGGTGATTGGAGAATTACAGGAACTAACCTGTGCCCTTCATTACCGTCACATATCTGGGGTGTTAAAGCTGCAGGATGGAAATGTAATGTGACTTTTTTTTTCTTCTCTTCCGCTCTTTGCTTTTTGTTCGGTTTTCTTACCTTGGCTCCGCTTGGTCCTGCAGGTCCGGAAGCTCCAGCGTCTCCAGCGGGGCCCTGTCAGGACAAAGCCAGCAATATGTGATGAAGGGACCGAGATGAATCGTAGGAACTGCAGGGACGAACAATTGGATCTGGATTACTTACAGGAGGTCCAGGAAGACCCTGCAGACCAGTGAATCCACGGTGACCCTTCTGTCCCCTTTCTCCAGTCTCACCACCCTCTCCCTTGTCTCCACGTGGTCCTTGGGGTCCCTAGAGCAAAGGTTTAACATGTATTAAAATCAATGGCTGCATATATGCAGCACTTTTAATTAGCTGAATCAAATAAAAGAAAAAACTAATTAAAAAACGTAATGATATTCTTTCAATTAGAGATGATGATACTCACAGCCATGCCTCTAGCGCCAGCAGCTCCGGGGGGTCCTGCAGGTCCTTGAGCACCCTAAAAAAAGGAACAATAGTGTGGGTGCTTCCTCTCACGTCACCATCAAAACTAGGAATCTCATCCCTCGTTGCGTTCTGTTACTTACACCCTCTCCTCTGTCTCCCTGCTTGCCCAGTGGTCCGACAGGTCCGGGGGCACCTGGGGCACCGGGAGCTCCAGGGGCTCCAGCAGGACCGGTGTTACCTCGCTCTCCCTACAAGCAAGACACAAGGTGATGACACAGGGTAGCAACCCTTCCTGCAAACCATCAGATCTGTGCCATTCATTAGACTAGTTTGAGACTTTTATGTGAGGCTGAAGTCTCTCACCTTGACTCCAGCAGCTCCATCTCTGCCAGGGGGTCCATCTGATCCAGGGGTACCCTGAGACATAGATACATATACTCTTTAATGATATGACATCAAGACAACAGTATAAGGTCCTGAGTATAATGCACCATTGTGTCTGTAGGAGAGATGAATCTTGTAGCAGTACATTTAAATATTGTTTTTTGTTTAATGTTTGGGCAATTTTGTTTCTTATTGTGATTGTGGTGATTATTAAGAGAGTTGGGTCACATGGATATGGGCAGTGTCACTGAGTTAATATAAGTAAATGTTCACCTGTGTGTGTGGTGGAAGAGTTCACTGTAATTCTTGTTGACCACACTTTCTCTTGATCGCTTTGAGTATGATGTTGTGCATTTATACTAAGTTGACCCTTTCATTTATCAAAATGATTGAGCTTGTTTTTTCCATCTCATCAAATCTTTTTGTTAGCACATTAGCCAAAGTAAATCAGGGCTGACCTCAGCCTCTCAGTGATAGGTCCAGAATATGATTTAAGTTTCTACAGCTGTAAGTGGTGCACAGTTGATGCCCT
>JBCAUF010000002.1:19598805-19615663 GCA_038406115.1 Haemulon aurolineatum | reverse complement strand
GTTCAATTATCATGAAAGAAAATGGCCTGCACCTGCTTCCTGCTAAAGTAAAGCACCATTTTTACCTATCATATATCGTGTCAACATACAGTACAAAACTACTGCAGGGGAAGTCTGTAGTGTGACCTTATATTCTCTGGGAAATTTCATGGACTCAATTTGAGTCTGTTGCCATGTATGGATCAAGTCAAATGTAGCCACCTTTCGTTCTGTATCTTGAAAATGGGAGGGATTTAACAAGGGATCTTTGGATCATCTCCATGTTTTTCTCATATTTTTATCTGTGGTGTTGGGAGTCACATATATCATATATCTAAGGAGCACAAGGTGGATTTGGTAATTTCTTGCTCATGCCACGTTTTACAGAAGTGCCCATAGACTCACCCCTCCAAGCCCTGGTGGTCCAGGTGGGCCAGGGGGTCCGGGGTTTCCAGGGGTGCCAGGCTCACCATCTCTTCCTCGAGGTCCAGGATTTCCCTAGGGAAAAATAGAGAGGGTTATTTTCTCTAAGTCACCCATTACCAAGAGGGCTGAAGAAGATTTGAAGTCATTAATGATAATTTAACAGCACTCTCCCAATCATCTGATTCTGGTGAAAACCCAAACAGGAACATGAAGATGTTTTCTCACATTACAATTGGTTACACTGGTTTGTTGTTTGTGTTTTACAACAAAACACTTACAGAACAAGTCTCATATCTGTTGCATGGTGATTCGATTTGGATGTTCCTGCACTTGAGTAGTAATAATGCTGCAATCTCAAACTATACAAAACTGTCAATTAACTGTTCAATTAAAATAATGATCAGAATTGCTCTTACTTGACCTACAGTAGCATTTTGTGCACCATGCTGAAATCAAATCAAGACATTAACACAACATTTCTTCTGAATGATGTCCTTGGAAGAGTGCTGCAGGGGTAGGTTTTTTTGAGCCAGCATGTTGTCTCTTACCTTATCACCCTTAGCGCCAGCTTCTCCCCGTGGTCCCTGCTCACCTGATGGGCCCTGGAAAATAAAGATATTTGTCTCAGTAGGATTCCCAGTATGACTCCTGTTCAGTGCAAGAATCATATTATCATGCACCTATAAAAAACCTCAAACATCAAACATACTTGTATAAGAAAACACATGTGTGTTGTCTGTTGTATTTTCAAAAATCTCAGTCAGATTAATAAAAGTTTATGATATTTACCATAGGCCCTGGTGGTCCTTTTGGTCCTACAACCTGCACAATGGGGAAAAGAAAGATTTTGTCAGGTTTCTGTGGCTCTCATAAATGATTCTTTATTACATGACACATCCGGTTATACCAGTTTCTGAACGGCTAAAATTAGAGAACATTCCAATTTTCTAGGAGGTGGAGATCAAGCTAAAAGCACAATCTGACGAGGATTTCTTTGGACAGTTTAGCTAACAACATCACCTCCTCTTAACCTCTGGTTTGGCCGACTTTGTTCACCTGACATGTGCACTTGCAGCAAAGTTGCTGAGAGGATCTAAGAGGATTTGATTGGGTTCACTGTGTCTAAGGAATGCAGGGTTTTTCCTCATGTAATCAAAAGTTCAATGAGGGACTGTTGGACATTGTGGTTCGCCTCTTAACAGTGAGTAATTGCCCCTCTAATGATCAAAAATGTTTAAAACTCAAGTAAATTGGGATAATCTATGAATTAAATTAAAAAATCAACAAAAATGGACACCTTTTCAGGGTTTGAGAATAAAGCAAGAGCTTGAAAAATATGCACATTGTAGGTAACTGTAGGACATAAATTGGCACAGTGCTGCACATTTAAAGATCTCAAAAGAGAAACATAATTCTGTTAATTATTCACTCCAAATAAAAGAAAAAAGACGGAAAAGGGTTCGTTTGATCAGGCTCAGCTCTCTGGGCAACATGAACCCTCAGGCCACTAATGAGTTTGAGTATAAATCACTTTAGAGTGGAGGTTTTTCAGATGATGAAGTGTAGAGGATTCATACTTACATCTGCAATGTCTCCTGGTTCACCTTTCTGGCCCTGATTGAGAAAACCAAGAAGTGATATCAGTGGGCGGAAACACTTCACTAAGAAACAGAGTGTTAATTGAATGAATGGATTATCAGTATTTTCCTAGAACCCACTGCCTCACCTTAGCGCCAATCGTCTCTGATGTTGCAGAGGGATGTATGAAGGGGGGAAACAGAACAAACAATTAAAAGTGGTTAACATTTCTGACACATGACTGACTTGAATTATGGTCTGTGATTCTTAGGAAAGGAGACCTGCAAGGAAATCTAATGATGCTAGAGTGATCAAATACCATTCACCAAACCAAAAGGCAGAGCACTCATCCAGATTATATTAATGTTGAGATTCCAAGAGGGATGAAGCAGAAGCAAGCATGGACTAGGAGATGACCAATCATTTGAGCCAAATGTGAAAGTAAGTAAAAAGCTTTAACAGCCGTGTACTAGCTGGTGTCCGATGGACATCACAAAGCTTACCTTAAGCTCTTTTTTTAAAGTTGTACACCTTATATTGGTGTGAAAGAAACTTTAAACTTTTTCTACTTCTGATGGCCTGGGCGATGCTGAGCAGGAACTCAGATACCAGTAAAGTATTTTGTAAGTTGTGATTCTGATGGAATTAGTCTGTTTTAAATATAAAACCTCAGCTGCACATACTCTCCCTTTCACAGCTTAGTATCTATGTGGTTAGGCTAATCAATCAAACAAGTGGATTGTCAAATACCCAAAGATCTCTGAAGACACCACAGGAATACAGTGGCTCTTTACAGGCCCTCAAACCTCTTACAGGTCCATCTATATGTCTTGTCATAAGTCCTTGTACATAAAAAGTTAGACAAACTTTGGTCCCTCTCTGGAGACACCTTAATTTTGCAGAAGATCTCTGAATGGGTCAAGTAAATAATTGAGCTGAGGCTCAATATGAGCGTAAACTTCGTCTTAGTCATGAGTTAAAATAAGCAGAAGCATCTCTACTGGTTTGGGTGAGAACCAGACAACACATCTCAGGATCCATTCAATTCCACATGGAATAGACTTTCCCTGGGAATGACATCATCCTGATAATGTTGCTTGTCTGGTCTCCATCCAAACTAAGCATGTAGAGGGCCACTTTGGAATAGGGAACATCAGGAGCTGATTGGGTCAAATGATGTTACTGACTAATACCAAATCACAAAACTAAAATTATTTAGAGCAGCCAGAATGATTAAAATCACATCTAGAGACTATAATCAGTGACTACTGCAGCCCAGATCAGGCAGAATACTTGGATCCTGAGGCGGTTCCCCATTCAAAAGTGTTATTGAGGGTGAGATAAATGCAAGCTAGAAGAGTAATTTATTTATGGGTATGTGAATAAATAAATTACAACCAATGGGGGCACTGGCATCAGCAGGGCAGATGGGACAGCACTCTCCAGATGAGATGATAGGGTTGGCACACTCTTTGATCTCCTCGCAGATTATCTCATCACACAGAACCGATCCGCTGTCGCACACACAGATACGACACGGCTCGGGCTTCCACACATCCTTATCATTATACAGCTGGCCGTCCTGGATGCAGCCACCTGCCTCCTCTGTGGTGGCCAGCAGGGGGCGCGTGGCAGGTGGACCGAGGAGGAATGAGAGCAATGGGGGGACAGACAGGTTGGTTGAAGAGAGAGAATTAGAGCGGGAGAGGTATTGCAGTTTAGACAGTGTTGTGGGTTGGTATGGCAGATGTTGTTAGAAAAAGTTGTTTTTGAGGAGGGGGAATTGGGTATAAGAGGATGAAAGGGGAAGTAGGTAATAAAGTAGGTGGAGTAATAGCAGCATGGGGGTAGGATGGAGGAGGAGTGATTAGTGAATGAAGGGGAGGGGCATAGAAGGAAGAAAGAGAAAGATAAAAGTTATCCTGTATCAAACAAAAGCTCCAAACACTTTATAAAGTAGTGCAAAGTCGTCAAAAAGTGAAATTCAAACACGAGCATAGCATCAGAATTAAACATGAGTGTGACTGCATGATGTTAATGAACAGGGAGTAAGTGGCCTTGCTCCTTTGATGCTGATGAACAGGTGCTGGTCTGACCCAAAAATACACTGGAACAAACCATTGGCTGTGGAGCTCAACTACAATTTTAACAAGTTTTTAAAAATAGCTCATGAAACAGCTAAAGACAATGCTCCAAGTTATCATATGGAGAGTTTTACAGTGGCACAAAATGTAAGGTCAACAAGAGCCACAGTTAACAGTGGTGTCTGAAGCCCTAGTTGAGGTATTTCACGTCGTCGGCTGAGTATATTTAACCTGCAGGCCTGCTCTCCCGCTCGTATGAATGAACCTCTCTTACAGGGATACTGTGCCCAATTGACAAGCTGCTGCCTTAAGTAAACACCGGGTCCTTCTAAATTTCTCCATCTGGATCCCATGGCTGTGTCAAGCACCAATGCAAACACTGGAGAATTAAGAATGGGTGATTTGTTTAATGTGTACCACTTAGGGCTTGGCCCACTAACTCCTGTTATTTGACTTCTAGGCATATTTGTGGAAGTGATACTTAGCACATACATGTTACAAGGCTGCTTAGTTCCCAATGAATGAGTCTGGCTTGCAACTGAAATTCTTTGCTTTGTACTCTGCCACCATTTCTTTTTTTTTATTACAATTCATGGCTTTTTCGCTAAAAGCTGATTAATGCTATAAGAGAGAAGTAATTGGAAGCAGGAGTTCGTGTTGCTATAAATACAAGTAGATGTCTATCATCTGTTGACTCCCTGCTGTGCACCCTGTCCACTCTGTCCACCTACTTTCCTGCTACCCTTTGAGCCTGCTAGTCTGGGGTCAAGCATTGTCTGACCCTGTCACTTCACATCATGAAAACCCTGAGCATGCTCCAGCCTAATCCTGTGGCTGAGGCTTACATATTTTCTACATGTCTTCAAAACTCTAAAAAACGAGTCATTTTTAAGAAGATTTGCGAAGAGTTTTTCTGCAATATAATGGTAGAAAACGGGTCATTCAAAGATATTTGAGGCGTCAGTGCGCTTCACTAAGTAGATTTTGGATTTGCTGTCAAACACTAGAACTACAGTATGAGCAAATACAGCAGGAAAGGCTGAGCTGCAGGAACCAGGTGAGGACAAACGGACACTTGTTCACCTGGTCCTCCATCCCACACAGATGTGCCTTGACAGCCTCACCTGTCCTACAGAAATGAATGGACTTACTGGAAAATGGAAAAACACACTGATAGCCTGCCTGACATTATGCACTCACATCATCAGAAATAATTAACAACTACATTACTGTGAATACCCTGGCCATAGCAAAAAAAACTGACAGTTTGATCACACAACTGGCATTTGAATTGTTTTACTCTTATGGAACATCAGGTAGAGAAGATTCACAAGGCAACAAAAAGTCAGCAATGTCATCAAAGTAACAATCCAAACTTTTTGCAAGATAAAGGAAAAAGTCAAGAAAAAGTGCAACTTACGGTCATCCTCCTCCTGACATCTGACCACGGATAGTAAAACAACTTGGGATGCTACAAGTAGCAGAACAGTCCTTGAGTCCACAAAGCTGAACATGTCTAAATATTAGACATGCAGGAGCTTGGGTGAGAATTGAAGGGACGGACGAGACCAGGCTTTCAGTCAGTGGTGTGTTGAGTGTGTGTTCCCAGAGACTTATGGCACCATGCAGTCAAACCCTCCAAAATCTAAGTGGAATCCAACGCGGGGCCCCAGCTGGCACTCTGCACCCACCGCGTCAGGGCAAGCACCGCGGTTTTATGTCCACTGTGCCTTGTATGGATCTTCGTATATTCCAAAATACCAGTCCTTCCCCCAGACCCCCTGTAAGGCTGAAACCCGAACCTCATCTCCCTCCCCTCAGTCCAGCAGCATCTACTCTCCCAGGGACCTTTTTTTTTTTTTTAACTCGAACCCTCCTTCCTTCCTTGACCTGCTTGGCCTGGCCTGGTCAAGAGATGCACCTTCACTTTCACATTAAAAAGGGCACAGGTCAACTGACTCGGCCACATGCCATTGTGTCAGTGAAGTCAAACTGGTAAAAGAGCTTTCAGATGAATTTCAGGGCCATTCTCTGTGCTACAATGACCAATGTGTAATTCAATAAAAGTTAATAGCTCTCTTGAAGGTAAATCTCTAAAAGCAAACATTACTTGGTCTACATAAACATGACGACGATAAAGGAAATCATGTTCTACTGCTAGACCATCTGGATTACAGACCAACTATAATATTGTTTGTCATGACATTAATCCATAGATGTTTTCCAGACCCAACCTGAATCAGGTCTTTCTCACCCTATCTATATATAGCGGGAACTCCAAACTATAAACTCCACAGAAAAACTTTGATCACAAACCTAAAATCAAAAAATAATGTGTAGTCTGTTTTTCTTACTAATAAAATATTGGCATGGACCAATATTTTACCTGGATACAAAATGTGTGATGAAACATTTTTCCCTCTAATTGCTGTCTGACTAGGCTGGAAGTCATCTGCCAGACTTCTTTATTGACTGAGCGTTATTAATTTTTATAAATTGTTACCTGACTGCTAGATACAGGTAAAAACTTTTTTTCTTCACAGGACATGTCTAAATGCTTTAGTGAGGACAAAAAGTAAATGGCATTTTTTCCTACAACTTGCTGTAAAACTCTCAGGATATGGGAACTCAACAGTGGGTCAGTGAGGTTGTTTGTTTCAGTCTAGTCTCTTGGATTATGGATTAATCTGCAGACCTTGGACAACCTTAAAGTGTTGAGCTGACCAATCAGCAGTGCAGTTATGTCACGTTCTATGCAGTCAAACTTTCTGAGACCCTTGCCTGTTTGGACAAAGACCATTGACGAGAGGCTGTGAGATCCAGTTAAAAGAACAATCCCGCTGTGGCTTGTTCAAAAGCAAATTCCCCTCGAGACAGAACTCAATTTTCCGCAGTCAGCAGTTAAATATTATGTTCATATCTGTGCATTTGCTCATTTTGATTGTCCAGTAGGTCCGTAACAGGATTTATTAACCCTCATAGCAACATTCCTGACAAAATAGCACATACATGCCAGAATTATCTATTGTGAAGCTGAGCCAGAAGGGTGATGAAATGTCTGTGTGATCTCTATCATGTACCTCTCTTTAGATAGCCCAGGTGAGTGAGCTTGAAAAGGGGTCTTTGTCACAGGGAGAGGCACAGTAATTCCAGGGTCATGACCTTCTAGAGAGCCCCCCTCATTCCACATACAGGAAAGAAAGATTTCAATCCACCATCTTGGCTCTCGTCTAGCAGCTCTTTGAGCTGTAAGACACACTGGAATTAAATTTAAGACAGCAGTCGGTAGAAAACGCTGAGACCCACAGGCAGCAGGATTTCATTCCACTTTCCTGCTGTCCTCGTCCTCTTTGAGTGCAGAGAGTGATCGTCATGGCTCGGGTCGGCATTGTGCAGTGAATTGAGCCTGGGTTTAGTAGGATCTTCTGGTTTCAGTCAAGTCAAGTTTAAGAGGACACCGCAACCGGTGATGATGCCGATGAGTCCAGCAACGAAAGCATTTCAGGAATTTAAACAGCCAGTTAGCCAGCTGAATCAATAATCTGTGGCCTTTGGACAATAGAGGTTGTATACAGTGTCATTTTGCTCTGACACTCAAGTCATTGTTGCTGTGTCACATAAGGGAAAAGAAGCTGCAAAGCAGTCAGAGGGGCTTTAACTTTCGGAATGACTGAGACTCTGTTATATTACAGATGTTGAAACAGATAGGCTATAATAGTTGCTCTTGGAAAAAAAGGCACGACCTGAGTACAGAAAAATAGTAAAAATAGCTAGAGAAGACAAACCATCCTGAAATCATATAGTAGTTATAAGCAATAAAGAAAAAAGACAAAGATCAGTTGATAATGCCTCGTATGAAGAAGCAACACTGAGGGGAAAACAGGAATCAAGAGGAATCTAAAGATGCTAAAATTAATTACCAAGTAAATTACTGCTGCCATTTATAGCATCCTGCAAGTGCTGAGGATGTACAATCTAAAAACAAGAGCCCAGCTGAGTGCTGGGGAGCAATCATTCAACATTCATCTGCCACTGCCCTCTTTAAAACTGTGTTGCAGCAATGTCGCTGAGCACCAGAGCAACTTCGGCTACAGATCCGTATCAACGTACGGCAGGAATACTGAGCCCATTTCAGCTCTACACGTCCTCTTTCTCTGCTGCCCCGACTGTATGCTGCCTTCTGCCGTCTCCCAGCACAGCACACACAATAGGCCTCTGTGTGCACGGCCCGCGGAATGCTGCGAGATGGCAGGGCAGTGGGATAGCTGCATGGTGAGGATGGGGGTTGGTGGGTGAGGAAGGGTGTGGAAGCTAGGAGGATGAAGGAGGAGGGGGGTTGGTTTGAGGGTAGGGGGAAAAGGGGAAGAGATGGCAGTGACGGACGGAGGGTGGTGATGGGGGGGCTGACCTCTCACAACTGTACGGGCGCTACAGAGGCTCCAGGGGTCTAGAGGGTGTCTAGGTTTCGGCACAGTGACCGCAGCAGAGGGGTGGCTGTGGTCCTCTGTGTACACACAAGCCAGCGATGGGAGGGTAGTCGGCACCCACCTGAGGGAGAGGAGAGGACAGACAGACCCTGAGAGCTGACTGTGTCTCACACTGTTTCCTGTCCTTCATGAAAAACTGATTCGGTCTAGATGTGACGGTTGTAATTAACTAAACGGGAATCATCGGGGGACAGAGGAGACACTAGGGGCCCCCATACTCTTAAGGTGCACCATTACTGTGATGCTACTGTGACTGAATCACTGTTGCTGTGAAAAAAGAAAAGAGAGAAAAGATCCTCTTTTGAGTGAGAAATCACAGTTTGATGAGAAGAAACACTAAACACTAAATACTGTAAATACTGTGATTTACTTACCAACACTAGCCACGCTAGCGGCCCCATGAGGCTGCAATGCTCATTACAGCCCTGATATGAAAATGAAACTGTGTTTTTCAAGCGAAAAAATGCAGCAACAACTTTGCTGCCTCGTCTCACTGCTGGGGCAAATGTGAAGTTTGGCCTGAGTGCAGTGCCAGAGGAAAGGCTGTGTTGTTATTCCCCACGTCAAAAGGATTTCAGTGGCCATGCGATATGAATCATGTACATATGTTGTACAGGCATGTTCCAGTAACACACTAACGTTTAGCATTTTATCATGATACATATTACGACTGATTTTTTGGCAGCTTAGGGTCAGCAGGAACCACCGTTTGAACAGTGACACATATTTTCACCATGTTTCTGGCCCTGGCTGCTAAATGCTAGTCACTGTGTCAGTCTGCAGCTTGGTGCTGAACAGGAAGTGTACCAAAGGTTTTTAGAACTTTTCTGTTGAAAATAGATTCTTGACGCGGTGAGAGCAGTGAGAGTGAGCCAGGCCCAGGACAGTATATTTGTAGACCAGAAAGCTAAACACTGAGCTGAAACTCATTTTAAAGCTCCAGAGACACCCAATCTGCAGCTGCTATATTGTTATTATGAACATATAGATTAGACCTGCTTCAAAGTAAAAGTATGTCTGACACTGATGGGAATTTGGTCATTAGGTTTACTGTAATGCTAAGACTAATCTTCTGGGGGCCATACACATCTGCCAAAGTGCAAAGTGCCAGACCAATACTATTAAGTGATAACATGGATAAAATAAATTATAATTCATAATTTAAAAGATCCCTGCAGTGGAAATCTGATAGAACTACATCACAGGTAGATGAAGCATTAAATCTCCACAAACATTTAACATTTTCTGTAAAAGAGATTTGTTGCACTTTGTACTGTTTAACAGTGGATCGGATTTTAGGCTTAACCAAAACTCGAAATGGGTTGAATTAAGGTATTTTAGGCACTTTGTCTCTGTGGTCATGAGACATTCAGTCTGATATGGTGTGCAGTAGCTTGAGCAGAATATGTTTTAAGACCCAGAGGGGCTTTGAGTGATTTGGAAAAATAAGCTTGAATCAATCGTATGAGAATGGCAGAGTAATTGGTGTAATGTGACCAGAACAGGCTGATAATGAGGATAAGGAATGTGTCCCATTGCTTTGAATTGCTTTAGAGCTGATATATATCTCTCTCTTCGTTTTCATTACCACACATTCTTTGACATAAACTATCTGTATTGAATTAACTTTGAATAAAAAGTGATAGCCCCAGTCTTTGGTCATCTCTTTTGAAGTCATTTTACGCTGTTAACCATTCTGTATCTTATATTTGTTTTATGAACCAAGAGCAGAACTTTTATTTGATTAGTCCAAGCAAGGTTCCAATCAGTTTTAACAGCTACTACACATTTTCCTTCCTGAAGTCTCCAAAACTGGCTGTCCAAAGTGCTCTCTAAGCCAGGGCTTTATCCAGACCTCCAGATTACTGAGCCTGAATCAAAGCACCAGACCCGGTATGTTTCTTTTCCTGTGTGAGGTGGAGGGGGGAAGAGGTTAAGTTTGTGCAGGCTTGGTGTGTGCAGCGAGGGGGGCTTTCTCACACAAGATGGAGGATGAAGGGACAAAGGTGGCATTCATTGGCCCAGGAATGGAAAACATTTTCGCCTGAAAACAGAGAAGCTACAACCGGCAGAGGTAGTGCAGAGAGGCCATGGGTTAGCATGCACCCCTTTGGAGAAGTCACACGCCTAGAAATGCAGAGGAGACCACCAGAACCCAGTGAGGCCTTGTTTATTTGGTAATGGAGATAATCTCGAGTCACGCTCTAGAAACTGCTTGGAAATTAATACTTCACAGTCTGAGACCATGAAAAGGTAGAATGTGAGTGTTAAGCATGTGTGCTGTGAAAATGAACATTGGGGTGGTGGGCTGTCACGAGGATCTTTGATCACCTGTTTTTTGGTCATTGTTTGTCCTTGATCGTCTCATGAATGATTTAAATTGCCCTCCAAAGAAAGGCCTTGAGCACAGTAGGAGCAAAATTTAATAGCAAAAGTCCCACTGACATCCTTGTATTTTGTTAAGTGCTCCATCACAGTCGGCCATTGTCTTGCTGAGGAGGATCTCACGCGGCAGCTAACATCAAAGACAGGAAGCCAGGCCTCAAACTTAAGAAATCACAAATTATTCAATAAATTGTGTTTGAAGCACTGGGAGACCTGCCAGAAAAACCCCACGGAGAGGAAGGCTCTCAGACACATTACTGTGATGTGTCCTCTCAACGAAACAACCGAGTCAGAGATGTGAGACTGACCTGGGTACAGGGTCCTGGAGTGAGTGCGCCACCTAGAGGACAAGACAGTAAGGTTTCAGCGTGTCAGTGTGGGAAACTGGCCATGGGGTGTCGCCATCTCACAGCAGTAGAAAATGTTCCAGTGGCAGCCTGTCTTACTGCCACTTTACACTACGTAACAGTCTGGAGATCAACACATATTTGAGAATGTACACCCGATTAAAACTAATGACACATGAAGCTGATGCACTTTATCATAGAGGGTTTTATAATCATTCCTGCTGTGATATGAACAGCTGAAATGAATGTCACATCTGATCTGAGCACAGATATTTGAGATGCTGATCATGAAATATACAAATATTCTTGCTCAGAGCTAGTGGTAAAAAAGTATTATCCTTATTGCCACTGTAATCGTCATATTGTCTCTAAAGCAGTCTTGTAAACTAATATGCAAAATTAATTGCAGAAAACAGAAAAATACATTATTAATGAAATATAAGGGGTAAAGTACACAAAATCAGCAGTTAAACTCTTAATTGGAATTCCAGGCTTTGAGTGGTCTCATTTCTGTGATAAATAAACCTGATTTCAGGTCAGTTTACTGGAGAATAAAGCTTGTTGATGTTTAAACTTAAACACAATTTAAACTGTCTAGACTTAAAGTTGGGGCACAGTTGCCACCACAGTAATGTATGTCTAGAGTGTTGTTATTCATCTGTCCTTTTTTTCTTTCAGTTTGGAATACAAATACATTTACCTTGAATACAGAAGGATCATTAAGGGAAAAACAGCAGCCTATAATCACAGACCAGACCAAATAGGAGTATAAGTGAAGTCTGACAGGGATTTCCCCCTTTCTTAATCAGCAGCTCCAGTAAGTCATTGCTACCGGTCTGCTGTCAGCGCTGCCGGTTATTGACCCCCCGCCTGAACCAACGTGTTGTCAGTGTCAGAGCCACGCCCCCCGAGTCCCAGCCTGTACTTGATCCAGTCTGTAAGACCGCAGCTGCTATTAAAGCTGAGGACCAAGGGCCACCGGTCACAAGTATCCGTCTAGATCAGCTACTGGGAGAAAAAAATAAACTCCACTGAATTATTGAAGCCCGAGCCCTACTTATCACAATGCATTGCCTGAAAAGTCTGAGGACAGCTAACCCGGGAATCTTGCAGCTATTTAAAAATGCAGGGATCTCCGCCAGAGCTGGAGCTGACAACAATGTTTTGTCCAGGACGCAGCAACCTGTTCCTCTGGCCTGCTGGGCCGCAGCATCACCACACACCCACAGAGCTTTTCATCACCACAAGGGCCCTGATGTGGACCAAGGACACTCAAAGTAGGTCACAGTAGGCTGTCTTGAAACGAATAAATCACCATTAATGAGCCAAAATATTATTCATCGTTATTCTTCATAATTCGCAAGATTTCCACATAGCTAATGTTCCCGAGGGAGCTGTCTGGTGCAGTTAACGCTAACTGTCTGATAGTTGGTCATGTCATAGCTAATTCATGTTACTGTACTCATTCCTAGCATGTCAAGAAACTTGTGTGATTCTTGTGCCTTAAAATCTCTGTAACTAACCTGTAGCATCTCTGTGTGCAGCATGAATTAAGTGTTCTACAGTTTATAGTGAACTCTTACCAGTGTTTACATAGATGAGCAGATTGATGCGCCAGTCATGAAAGGTTAAAGCGTAATGATACTTCCTTGCTGCATGCGGCACGAGGCCAGCCTCTGGAACTGCTGCTAGCTTTTGCAACGACGGGAAACAGAAACACTACACGCCTACCAAAAATACCTCTAAAACCAACTCACTCATCAGCATTATGAATTAATTATTTAATTCTTCTACACAAACTAAATTGTAAAACACGTTGTGGTTTTAAAAGAGATACTAGTTCTGGCGCAGTCATCCCCAGACAAATGCTGGTTGTCAGGTAAAGGATGCTTGGAGGCCAGTGTCACTGCGCCCGGCCAAGAAATAGTCCCGAAAATGGTGCATTGCAAAACCACAATTTGATGTATTTTGTAATGTTGTTTTTATGTGTTCATTATTGAGCTGTAGAGGTGCTGGTAGTTGAATTCTTTTAAAAAACTTATATATACATATATACATAAACATATAATGCATGTTTGTATCATAAAGAATGCTAGACTTAAATAATTAAAGAGTTCATTTGCACACTTGTTTTTATTCAGTCATGGAATACACACATTTCAAGTGAAGAACTGGGTCAATAGCTGGATGTTTGCCAGTATTTTCACTTGGCCAAGTTGTTGACATAAACGTTGACGCACACAGCTCATAGTTTTGAGTTGAAACATTGGACCTAGTCCTTATTTGAAACGATCACAGAGTGTTTGTATGTGTTGTTTGCTTTTGCAGAAGTAGGTTGATGTCCAGTATGGAGGACCTACTTTTCTACACCATCACCGAAGGCAAAGAAATGATCCCTCTCTCCCAGTTCATCTCTGTGAGTCAACACGGCGTTCGCACTTCCTCTGTCACGCCATGGACTGTTTTGACTTTCCATGGCATATGTGGACATAGACACAAACACATTCTGCCCTGCAGCAGTGTTGTATTTCCTGAAGCACCTCTGACTTTAGTTAAATCAACCTTGGGGAGTGACACAGGAGCTCACAGCAGGAATCCAGAGCGTCTCGGGCCAAATGCAGGGTCAAGTTTAAAAGGTGTTTCTTATGTAATAGAACTAAATATAGTAGACGTGACACTGATGTAATCACTGGGGCACAACATGCATTTTTCACATTCAAGTTTAATGGTTTTTAGGCGTTAATTACAACAGCATATTACAATTTTGAGGTTGATGACCTCATACATTACAGGCATTTCAGCTACAGAAAAAGATCAGAACAGATAGAGCACCTCCCTATACATGGGCCCCCACACACGCACATTACATTAGGTGATGACAAGCTTCTGTCGGCCTGTTTTCAAAACCTTGCAAGGTGCCAGTCCTATACGTTCCACAACTCAGAGGACGAACAGGACGTAGACTGTGTGGTGTTTTTTGTTTGTGCGAGACCATCACAGCCTCATTCAGCCTCCCACGGCACGACCTTTTCGACAGTCACATTAAGAAAAAAAACAAAAAAGGGAGACATGGACATCTGGTGACCTCGGTGTCTATGGCAACCCATCGAGAGAGCACGCATTCAGGAGAAGAGATGTGTGTCAACACAGGAGGGCTTGTTGTCGCACCATGGATGACTGGATGTGTCTGTAGAGGTGACCGGGTTAGGACGTAGATTGGTGAACATGTCAGTCAGTATCCTTGTGTGTAGAAAGCTGCAATAACACTTAACCTAACAGGTCACATAGACTTGCAGTGAGCCTGCAAGAATATTGTTTGTTAGAAGAGAGATCATTATTCTAAAGGCCAAAATGAGGGTAAGTTGATTACAGCTCAAGATTTCTCAAGAAAATGACACTTAATTTGACTAATTTGTGAAAGTGTGGACTTGTGTGGCAATTACGGTAAGTGCGACAGATTAAAAAAAAAGCTCTCATTAAGAAGGCCTGTCTGTGTTTTTCGTGTATTTATTTGATTTGTGACGGCAAAACTGCTCACAAACTGAAACGTGGCACTTTCCCACGCAGCCAGTCGAAAGCTAAAACTCTAAAATCAGCACAAAAAAGAAGTGTAAGCACAGCCCCAACTCTAGCGTTCCGTGCCCTGAAGCTGAGAATCACTCACAGGACATTCAACAGCAGCAGCAGCAGCGAGCTTTGGACCGCGTGCTTGTCGGTCTGTTTGCTCCCTGAATCAGTTTTCAGATGAGATGACTTAAAAAAAACACTGGAGCCTCTCTCTGGTCGCGAGGGTCGCGCACATGGCGTCCCCGAAATAGCCCCATATGGCTCGTACGATGACTGTCGGCCTGTTGTGTGACTTACGGGAGGGAATCCAAGGAGCTACGCCTGCGTTTCCTCCTCAGTCCTCCCTCCTGGCCTTTAAAAGTCCCCTAATTCCTGATAGCCTGATAATTGACATCACATTAAACACCGCTGCACATGACCCACAAGTGTTAGCCAAAGCCTGCTGACACAGTCTGCCATCTACGACTCCCTCTTTTTCTCCTTCATGTTGTCATTCACTCAAACCAGTCTCGTCTGACTCCTCTCCAGGCTTTGAGAAAAACAGGCCTGTTGACGTCCGACCCTCGGCTGCGTGACTGTGTCCGACAGATGCGACGGTCCACACGTGACTCGATCGGGCCGGTCATGATGGACAAGACGTTATTCAGGAGGTGAGAAAAGCTTTGTTTATTTATGGAGACATAAGTTATGCACGCCGCTTGGAGCGTTCAACTTTTACCTGCACGTGTTACGTCCTCCGTGTTTGTGTAAATAGCTGCTGCAGAGCCAGTTTCATCTGGTGTTAATTCTAATGTTGTTCCAGATCAGTTTCTCCTTTAATTAATATTTGCATATTCAAATTAGTTTGTGAAAAATGCAAAGGAATCTGAGGACGAAGCGGTGAATAGAAGCAGGGGGAAAAGGATGTGAAAGTGTAGGTAAGGTCAAGGGTCTTTTGTGGAGAAGTAAAGGAGTAATAGGAGGAGTAATCTGCGGTCAGCGCTATTTGAGTCCAAGAGACTGACAGAGACAGGCGTTTCATGGCCGACAGCTGCTCCCTAACCAAATTCACGTGCGCGCATGCCAGCCAGCGTGGCCGAGAGTGCAGAAACACAGAGGGTCTCCCGGGGATGTTAATGAAAGGGCATAATTCTGGTGAAGCTCCAGATTCTGGCCATTACGTTGGTAGACTCGAAACGAATAAATCACCAATCACCAATCACCAATCACAATCACGCGGCCTGCATGGAGCACACAGAGTGCTCCATGCAGGCCGCGGTCCAAGCCAGATCATTCCTCGGCGTAATTCACTCAATCTCATCCTTTGGCCTGGAGGAGCTGAGGGTCACTCTGGCCTCGTCAAACTTAATTGGCCGTGTCCGACTTTTCTTTGCTTGTTTTCTTGAATTTGTGAGGTTATGCTTTCCTGAAGAACACTCAAGAGCTCACTATAAATATGCCACTAGAAATAGAGAGAGCTATCTCCCCCCTTTTTTTTTTAAGGAAATGACCCATATGAATAATGCAAGCTCTTTCCACTCTCTTCTCCTGGTGGCACAAAACCTCACGCTAGCATCGCCTTGGATTAGTGAGGGCTGCAGGCCAGATATTTTAGCTCAGACCAGCTGTGACAGAATGTACATACCTTTTCCTGAGAGCCTGCAGCAATGCTGACCAATTATAGCAATGAAAATCTATAATAACTGTTAGGATCTGCTGATATAGGCCCGAGTGTTTGTTTACCCTTTCAGCTGGGTGTTTATTGGCCTGGGGCAAGTTTCTTTGAATTCAGTGCGATGGAGGAAAAAATGATGAAAGCCGAGCAAGGAGTAGAGCATTTCAATTAAATGGAAATTGATTGGAGTTTTAGTTATACAAACATTTCTCAGGCGGGACCAGTCTCAGTGATTGAGGCCTTAGTGTTTGAGTCAAAGAGTCGTTATATAGTTATTAAAGTGATAGTTCACCCAAAAATCAAATTTCACTCATAACATAGTGGATCCCATGTCAGCGGAGGGGTGGACCA
>JBCAUF010000002.1:19572733-19583009 GCA_038406115.1 Haemulon aurolineatum | reverse complement strand
TCTCTCTCTCTCTCTCTCTCTCTCCCTCTGCGGTCCTGTGGAGATGTGAAACTATACAGTAACTCTCAGGTGAGCAGCAGAGCGTCAGTCGGTCTCCTCTCCTCCTCCTCCTCCTCTCCCTCCTCCTCCTCCTCTCCTCTGCCGTCCTTTCCCGCTGCTGTCAGACAGACACCGGGAGCTCGGGAGAAAGCTCACGACTCGGCGCAGACCACAGGAACCAAACCGTGTGACTGTGACTCCCAAACGCGCTTCGAGAGCAACCTCCAAGACTTGACCCGAAAATGTGCGGATCGAAAAGGACGTGCGTAAAAGCCGAGCGCCGGAGGAACTCTTAACAAATGAGCCGAAGTGTCAAAAGGATTTCTCCTCCTCTCCTCGTCCTCGCTCTCCGGGTTCCCTCTCGCTACTGGCGTGCGGGAGCGATGCGTGCTTCACTGGACTTCTAATCGAGCAGCGGATTCTCGGGGCTGATGAAACACTTTGTCAGCCCTGTCTTTCTTTTTGCTCTGCTGCATCCCGGGAGAAACCTGCAGAACCTGCAGCGCAGTGGTGATGGACCTTCGTTTGGGCATCTTGGCTCCGCACGCTCTCGAAGTCGCATAGAAATGCATAGATTCCTGCTCGTCTGACTTTTGCGACGCTCGGGCGGCGGATGCGCGCAATGTTTCTCCGTCGGTGTGACTGAGGGATGGCGACCAAATCGAGTCCAGGAGTCCAAGTCCAAGAGTGGTTATCAGCATCTTTACGCCTGCTCGGGTGGATCATGACAGTCTGTGCCACAGGTGAATGAACATAGGCTCAGTTTCTCAGTGTTTTGCAGCTGTTTTCTGACTTTGGCACTCAGATCGAGCTTGACAATGGATCTCAAAGTGGAAACCGAGGAGATGGACGCGAATCAACCTCCGCCCTTGGAAGTTTTCGCGCACAGCTCGACCCTGCACGGGATCTCGCACATCTTCACGTACGAGCGCTTCTGCATCAAGCGGTGCCTGTGGGTCGTGTTCTTCCTCGGCTCCCTGACCTTCCTGCTGTACGTGTGCGTGGACCGGATCCACTTCTACCTCGAGTACCCGCACGTCACCAAGCTGGACGAGGTCACGACCCCGATCATGACGTTCCCCGCGGTCACCTTCTGCAACCTGAACGCGTTCCGCTTCAGCCGCGTGACGCGCAACGACCTGTACCACGCCGGAGAGCTGCTGGCCCTGCTCAACCAGAGGTGACGATCACATTTCAAAAGTGCAAAACGAGGCCATAATTGAAGTTTAGAGCTGAGTCTGCTGCATGCAACTTTTTATTTATTCAATATCCTCTATATTTTATAATCCATTCCCTTTTAATATCAAATCATTTCTTCATAGAGCCTCTCCAACATTTTTTCTTTTCCCTTCTTTTATAAATACTGTATATGAATTAGAAAGTTTCCTATCAGTGTCAGTGGTGGAATGAAACTAACCACATTTACTCAAGTAGGCTACTGCACTTTTAAGTCCACTATCAGAAATATTTGACAGTTGTCAATATTTTGCTTTTAAGGATTTAATCAAAACTTAGAAAAACAGACTCATTCGGATCAAAAAGGTCAAAGTGTTACAATAAGCTCCACCATGACCATGTTGTTTATATATTACTGCATCCGTAATTACAATACTACAATTCAAATAATAATATAATACATTTTGATGTAAAATAATCAAAATCAGTGTGCCATAAGCTTATGTAACGTAGCCTACATATTTTCAATGCAGGTGGATTTTCACAGTGTGGTATTTTTACTCCGACTGTAGTAAACAATCTGAGTACTCCATACACCTCTGGCGCCTGTGCTTCACTCATCCAACAGGCTCTAATAGTTTCTACCTTGTTGAGTCATTGGGTGCTTGGAGAGCGGGCTCATCAGGCTCGAATTAACTGAGGCATTATAATCAGAGAACGCCAGCCGCGTTGTCGGTGCAGCTGAGGGCTCTGGATACTGGCGCCGGCAACACTGTGCACTGTATGCACAGGAGGGGAAGATGGGGGGGGAGGCTGCTTCCTTTGATTACAAGTGAAATGGCAGATGCTCTGGGTATTCCTGTCATTTATACGTTCGAATCCTTGTGTCTCCAAAACTCCAGCAGAGAGAGAGAGAGAGAGAGAGAGAAAGAGAGAACCCCATTCCTGCACAATAAATCCACTTTGTTTCAGAGCTGTCAGACACTTGGCTTCATTGAGTAGTTAAAAAAAGAACAGCACTTTATGAATAGTACATTTTCAGTGATTAAGATCATGCACAGGGCTGCCCAAGGAGCGGAGGCGTACGAAGAAAGCTCTCACAGGGCGAGACTCTGACTAATCCTGTGTTCGAAAGCTGCTTGATAAACATGTTGCTTTCCCCGTGGTGCTGTAATATTGTTTCAAATGTCAAGAGGGGCGGCGATAATGAAACAAATCAGCGAGACGGTGCCATTTGCCCCATGTAGTTGTGGACAGTATTTTCATTTGAGTGATCAAAAAGTTGAAAGAGCCCGATCTCTAATGATGTGAACCCCTGACAGGCTGTCACTTAAAGAGATCAAGGACAGGGCTCAGCATACAGTGCTGAAGGACTCTGCTGGCGATACTTTTATGGGGGTATACGGCCCACTTCCAGCCTAAATCTTTAATGAAGATCCCAGCCTGAACACTAAAATTAGCATTTTTTTTTCTATGACGCTGGTGTGACTGATAATCAACGCTTGCCATCTGGACATCTTTACTTGAATACATCTCTCTCTTTCACATTTCCAGGCAGCGGTTCACAAGGAAGACTTTTAAATGTTGGAGAGGAGAGCTTAAAGGGGAGGGCAGATTTTCCCACCAAGTTTCCCCCCTCCATGTACTCATCTCGACTCGTACACTCTGAAGTCGGTTTAGTGCTCATTATCCTGCCTCCCTTGGCAAGGTGGAGAGGCGATGCAACGGCACACTTAGCAGTTATACCCCCAGCCAGAAATGAAAGTGCTCATGGGCATGAAATCCATTTAAGAATGTTCTCCACCCACTTCCCATGTTTGGAGTCAGTGGTCTGGGAAATGTCTTGTGGCGTGATATTTAAGCTGCACACATGCTGAAGTGTCAGCCTTCGCCGATCGCGTTGGCTCGTTCTTATGGGAATTTATCTCATAAGTGCCTTCTTGGCAGGTTTGTCCACTACACAAACAGTGGGGAACGAGAGGCTCTCCTCAATTAGCCTCACTTTCAATCAAACAAAAACACTCCACGTCTGTAATGGGGCTTAGCCTCATCTTTAACGTCACAGAAAAATCTATGATCTAATTTTGAATCCTGAATGAGGCTGGTTATTATTGATTTAATGTTTGGAAGATTCCACTCAGAGTGTTAAATGCCCCTTTGCCGTCTTTAAAATATGAAAAACAAAAGGATTATTGCAGAGTTACAAGTTTTGTTCCGCTAAATCTCATTCTTGTTATACAATAAAAGCACACGGGGTGTATCAATACTGTATATGCTACACAAAAGATCAATAAAAGCCCATATTCATATAAGAGTGGCTACATTCATATGAGGAATTTCTAAAAGGCGTTTCATTTGAGGCAGTGTAGTGAAAGGAAAAAAAAAAAAACTCCAAGCAATCTGCTCTTTGGTGAGTCCATTAAAATGGTGACATTTTTAATAATAGCACAGTGGGAGATCACAGCGAGGGTAGAGAGTGGGTGCATTTACAGCTATTCTGCTCTCTTTTAATACAAGGCAGCGTGGCCAGATTTCTGTGAGCTCCATTAAATGAAAGGAAATTTCTCAGTGCCCCCACCGATAAGGGGTGTGATGTGGGTTGTCGGGCTCCCCACTCAGTTACTCGCAGGACTTTATTCTTAATGTAGTCCAGGAAGAAAAAAACAAAAAGGCTATGGCTGATACAGGCAAAATGAAATATGACGGAGATGTAATATGAATACCAAGCTATCAATAGTGTGGTGATTTAAGCTATTGAGTATGAGGTATTACCATGCAAGGATATCATTGAGTCATTGCCATTAATGATAAGTGTTTGATGAAAAATGAGGAGACAGTCATTGTTCAGTTCATTGAACAATCTAATAAATTTAGCACACTGTATCACCTCAAAGGACCAGGGGACGATAAAAAATCTCAATATTGTATCACTAATGTTATAAATGGCTCATATATGAACATGTGTACACACCAACGCTGACACAACGTACAGAATATGAACACACTCACAGTGACAATGCTAACGTGCTGATGTTTGCCATCTTAGTTAAAGGTGTCAGCATGCTAACATTTGCTAATCACCTTCGTTGTCGTTGTGATCAATATTTTCGTGCCAGTAATGTTACGGAGTGAAAAGGGTTGAATTTGCTTCATGGTGAGTTTTAGCTCGTTGTTTTGGTTCACTCTCACGGCTCTCATGGCCTTGTGTTCAGCAGCTGTTTGGAAGCTTCACCATATGCTACTTACCCAGCACATTAAACAAAGTTAGTGACTCACTGGTGAGCACAGGAGGGCATTTAGCAGATAAACAGACAGATACTTCACTCAGGAGTTGATGGAAACCAAAAATGGTGAAAAAGAGACTGAATGTTGGACTCACATTCGAAACATGAATCCAAAACATGATAATGTTGCTCTATAACTGCTGAATGTGTACATGTCTTTTACTTTATTGTTAGTTTATTTGTAATGGGACTCTGCATATTCATGAACATACAAAATAAAGATTTTGTTGTGCCAGATTTAGCTCGAGAGCTTATTTCCATCTGCAGTCCCACGGTCCACATAGGCTAATCTGCTAAAAAGTTCATCAATCTGTCACAGTAAATAAAGCTTTCGTGCTAACCCATCCTGCGGATTTTAAGTGACAACGTTGACCTGCTGGTGGCGCTAGATGAAAAGCCAGTCTGTACTAAATTTCATGGCAATCCATCAAGCAGCAATCTCTGATAATAAAAAATGTACAACATAAAGAATAGCAGTTAATGCTCCATATTCCTTTCACTGTTTTTATGTGGACTTGCGATCAAAGTAAAGCATGCCTTATTTCATGGAAATGTGTCTTTTGTATACTGGAGGAGATGACAGGAGGAATCCACTGACTTTAACAAAAATAATGAGCCAGAAACTTGTAATGATGAACTCCCTCAAAGTCAGCATACCTTTTGTCAGACTTACTTTTAAATGGAACTATCAGTCAGCTTCAAAAGTCTCATGGGCAAAACAATCCAATCAACATAAACACAAACACATTTTTCTCCAAGAATCCAGATATTTTGAGTTGAAGCACTGTGTAGCCTGAAGCTACTCCATCGACAGTGAATGGACGACTGGCTTTATGGGCCTGTACAGCTTTTGTCTGAACTTCATTATCTACTGTACAATAAAGTGTTACACACCGGTAGTGCAATCAGTTCAGGGCCAGGAGATGCCACAGAAAAACCATCTCATACATTTTCACTGTCTGTTTTCTGTCTCTTCTGATTCGTTCTGGGCTGTATTATTTTTATCTCTGGCTGAGCAGAGCAAAAGTTCACAGATAAAGACTCATAAACCTCCCTGAAATGTGTGAAAAGAAAAAATGTTTCAAGGCTGAAATTCACTTTTTATGAAGTCTCCTTTATCATCAGGCAGGGATTATTCACTGTGAAGACGTTCAAGGAAATTCATCTATCTACACCATAAAATTTGCATCTGAAATGTATGAAATATTTCTTTAACTTCTCTCTATCTCCCCGTTTTTCCAGGTATGAGATTAGGGACATACATCTCGTGGAGGAGAGCGTTCTGGAGAGCCTAAAGGTGAAAGCAGATTTCCACAACTTCAAGCCGCGGCCCTTCAACATGCGGGAATTCTACGACCGCACCGGTCACGACATCAACGACATGCTGCTCTCCTGCCACTTCCACGGCACCGAGTGCAGAGCGGAGGACTTCAAAGTGGTGAGTTATCTCCCACGGAGGTTTGATCCCATCATAATTAGAGGATGAGTCGAGTGATATTCTTTCATATTGTTAGCAAATCCTGCGAAGACCAAGACCAACAATGGTTTGATCTTTTTAACAAACGTCCTCTGTGAAGCCTCTTATTTCTTGTCCAGAAACTGTTGAAGCTGAACTGAAATTTGAACTCTCTGTCTCTCTGGTGGATTCAGTTAGTGGGGGTGCAAATGAAATGACTGGAATCACGGCACAAACTAATGGACTGAATCATGGCGTAACATTGGGACAATGTCAGTCTGCCAGCCTGTGAAATGCCTGTGTGACGACTGCGGTGATATTACAAAACTATTTGGAGCACACAGAAACTGTTGAAGCTGAACTGAAATGTGTGAACCGGAGCCAAATATTCCTGAACATTAAAGTGTTTTTCTCATGGCACTTTTCAGTAATTACACATATGTCCAATTAGCACAAGGTCAAAACAAACACAGAGGATAAATATACTTATTTCTGAGCCAAAATGTGTTTTAACTGCTGTTTGACTTTTTAAAAACACATCAGTGCAGACTGGTGAACATGGACGCTGTAGTTTGTTTTGAGTCGATCCCACATACGCTGTCCTGCTGCCATAAATACTCACTAGGACACCACATCCTCTGCTGGAAATAGTCTCCAATAAATATACTATCTGACCTGTTTTTAAAGATTTACATATTCAAGAGGAACTAATCAGTTTGAGAGTTAACACACTATAACAAACTGTTGGTTTTGACCTTTTTTGTGTTTTTTACATTAAGAAAAATATAGAATATCATCAGCCATAGCCTTTGAAATAAAGGTACGTTTTAAAATATAGAGTGCATTTTATTTGGTGTCTGAAAAGAAAAGTGCAGACAACACACACTGTATAAATCATAGGATTATCTATTTATAGGGAGTTAAAGAATGATGAACCCCCCACAGCAAAGAAAGAGCAAACCTCTGAGTGAACCGAAGGAAAAGACATGTCGTTTTCTGACCTGAGGAAGCCTGCTGTGTGTTTCTCTCCTGCCGGTTGGAATGGAAACCCTCTCTGGCGAACATTTGTCACAGCACATGTTGTTCTGTGAACATGTTTGTCTTTGATCAGCACAAGCCTGGGCAGATATTTACAATGCAAAGTCACACTCGCGCCTCCATGATTGATTCTCCCCTTTTCTTGTTTCATGGTGGTACTGTAACATAGGGGTGTGGAGATATCAGTCCGTGGATAAAATATGTTTGGAATCTGTGCCGACAAGTCCTTGTTAAAATTTATGATCAAACATTGTTTTGAGCTTTTTATTTATTTAGTTGAATCCCCACAGCTCCATGTAAATGTTTACAACTACCTTTTCATCTTTGTATTGTTATCATTTTCTACATCAAACCATGTGAGGGGCGGCATCCTTTGAAATGAAACCCTTGTGCCGAAGAGAGAGAGAGAGATGTCGAAAAATGCAGTGGAGCTGGTCACAGAAATGTGTTCAAACTGTCCACTGTCATTATATTTGTGCATTTGACTGATGCTTAAGTAAGTTTTCCCTGCGGCAAAGAGTCGAGCTCATGCTATAATGTCTGTGCCATAAAGCCCTGCTGTTGCTGCGGGCGCACCCCAGCACGGTTGCCAACGGTCACTGGCATCCGACGTGGTTTTTAATTTGGAGCCGAACATTGATCATTCTACACAGCGGCCTTGCAGAATTGATTAGATTAAGTTTAGTGGTAGTTTTTTTCCCCCCCAGAGGATTCCCATTCGTCTTCAGTGGACATCTGTGGAAGGAGGTGTAGATCCTCTTGTACATATTGTCCATTAAATGATCGATAACGTGCCACATGCGTGTAAACGGCGCAGGATCACTCTGATTTAACCAGGAGAGCCGACTGAGAACAACTTGTACGGGGCGGCCTAAGAGATTTATTTTAAGCGGGGGAACATTAATACACACATTTATACACAATGACACCAAAGAGGAGCTCTTCATGCTGCCACTTACTGCAGCAGCTGCACTGAAGTAGCTTTGATGTAATATTTCTGCTCATGGGCAATTTTACTATTTTTCCAACGATCCCGGTGAAAGGAAAACGACTGGAAGCCTTTTTTTTTTTTTTATGTCTGCATGTAATTTGAGGTATTGAGCTCAGCCGAGGTCACCTCAATTATTAGCTGTCTCTGGTAAGAGGAAGCAACTCTTTTGATTTCTTTACGATAGATAGATCCTCTTTAAATGTAGAACTCGATTTAGGATTCAGATGACTTTTAGAGCTCTGCATGGTCAGACGCCTGACCTACATAAGAGGGTTACCACAGCACTGTATCACCCTCGCATCCCTGAGGTCCTCTGGTCAGGGTCAGTGAGTTGGAGCTCACTTCAGGCTTAAAACTAAAGGAGACCACAGTGCTTCTTCTAGCTAAGATATGTGTCGGTACACTTAGAGCCTCATGTTAACACTCAACTTCAGTTTGAGTTGGAGTTTGAGTCTTAATTAATCACAATGGTACCTCACAAAGCCCCGTGGAGTAGACATGTTCAGCACATCTTTAACATCCCATCTTCAAAGTGAACTTACTACACTGAGTCACTGTTGTGACTGAGAGAGTCGGCCGCTGTTAGCGGTGGAGCTGTCAGCACAGCTGTGATTCACAGTAGATTACTTCCTCATTAAAAGCTCATCAGAGGACGGTGAGAGCCACACGATCAATCATAAAGTGATCATTGTCACAAATATTAGGCTGCCGAGTGGCTCACCTCGTAGACAGAGCTCGTGAGGACGATTTGAATGTACTGAGTGACTGGGCGTACTGAACTGAACTCAGCAGAATCGGTGCTAACATCATGGCGGTGATGAGTTCACTTGCCTCTGTGCTTCCTGAGTTGCATCTGAATGGAGATGTGTTCGCTTAGCTTAGGAAAAGAGTGAACAAAGTGCATGGTGTGGCAATTTGACTCTGAACAGACTGAACCAGACGATTTAAATCAGCAAGTGATTTGTAGTTAATATTTCTTCGCACACTCATTATATCTGCACATAAACTCTGAGTTGTGTCCAGCCCATTTATATTAGTGAGGGTGGGCTGAATAGTACAAACAGCTGTCAGTTTAATGCAGTTAGACAGCCTACGCTACTAAAACAGTTTCAGCACATTATATATTGACACTTGATATCATAACCATCATGATGATATGGCTTATTGCAGAACTATTGTAGAAGACTGCATTAGTTTTAGCTAGTTGTACATAATGTACACAGCAATTTACATAATGCATAAGTCATGTACCGTGATGTATACAGTGCATATAACTTTTGAAAGTCATTTCATTTCTTATTGTGTTGTATCTATTCTTTTAAGTGGCATAATCTCCTCTATAGATTGCTTATTTTTCTGCTAACACTTTATTTATGAAGTCTTATTTATCTTATCATTGTCATGATCTTATCTTGAGCTCCACTCATAGCAGCCAGGACACATTCCACAGATTTTATGGAATCACAATCAGGAAAGAGGTCGCTTGAGTGCATACTGTAGTATTTCATGGTACAGCATCTGATATTATTTCTTGGCATACGTTTTTTCAGCAGACATGTCTAACAGTAATCCTTATTAATTAGGAACCAAAGTACATCAGAACCTGTAGTTTAATTAGGGCAGTCATACATCTTTAAGCATGCTTTAGGCCTTTGACAAAGTAACAGCACGTTCTGATGTTTCACAGCAGGTGTAAATCAAGAACATGGATGATGGCCAGATTCCATCAGACTGATTCAGCTCCAGGGTCACTGACTGGGACACAGAGTGGAACTATTGTTAATGAGTCGCTCCCACAATGATGAGTCAAAATGTGTCTGCTGTGAAGAAGGGCTATTAAGACATGGGACAAGATCACCTTTCCACCTGCCTTCGGACGACACACACACACACACACACACACGCACGCACACACACACACAGCAGTGCCTTTAATGAGTTTGTTGTCTTCAGAAGAAAATGTTAAACTCCCCGAGCAAGCAGCCCCTTGAACTGAGAGGTGAGGATTGTTGTTCTGTGGCACTTTAATGATGCAGCAGTTGTTGGCCGAGCGGAGTGCCCTTCTCCCAAACCCAAACATTGCATCATGACTTGTCCCTGTCTGATTCGAGACAGCCTTTCTGCTCGCGAGCACGCGTTTTCCAACATTTTAGTTTATGCTGCCTCAATAATTAATCTCAGCTCCGGAATATGAAACAATGCACTCTTATTAAGCATGTAAATAGTTGTTTAGTGTGTGAGTGCGTGTGTGTGTGAGTGTGTTTACCCACTCAAGCATCTTATTGACCTTTC
>JBCAUF010000002.1:19373734-19388169 GCA_038406115.1 Haemulon aurolineatum | reverse complement strand
CACGTTCCCATAAACAGCACAGCTATATATATTCCTTTAACCCTCAGGAAGACTCCTGTGCTAAAAACAGAGTGAGAGGACGTCCGCTCTCTATTGTCTTCCCTCTGCCACCTAATCACTCCCCGCACAGCAACACTAAGATTTAATTTCCTACTCCTGTCCATGGGGGCCAAATGTGCACCAGACGACTTCCTTGCAAATGCAAGAGGGTATAATTATATCATGAATAGATACTTCTAATAAACCTCTGCCGGAACTAACTAACAATGATGTTGTCTTGATGAAATTCAGCAGCCTCTAGAGACATTAAAGATTTTAGTGCGATGTTACCACCAAGAAGACGTGCCATTCAAGGCCCTGCTGGTTAACTCACTCCATCTGTATCTTTGACTCAAATCTGCAAAGTAGGACAACTTACACAACGAGCGTCTATCAATAACTTTTTTTTTTTTTTTTTTTTTTTAGTGGGAATCAAAACGGCCATCACATAACTATCCAGGGTGATGTAAGACTTGAGAAAGAGGAGGAAGAGAGATCTAAAGAGGACACAACTTCTAGCACCCACCACCTCCCACGCATCAGCAGCCCCCTGCCTGGACACACAAACAGACACACACACACACACATACACACACAACCCTTTCAGTTGAGCAAACATGAGATGATGCAGCCAAACTGCCCTCTCTGCTCTTCAAGAAAGAGAGCGAACGGAGAGAGCTGGACTCTTCCTCCATGAAGACAAGATAAGACTGTGTCTGGATAAAAGATTGTGGTTCGCACAGAATTGAGGTAAAACTTCAAATTACAACTCTTTCGCATCTGTTCTCTGTTTTAAATGTGAAAGATATATATAATATCAGAGTAAGACCATAAATGCCAAACATTCTCTAGTTTCACCTTCTAAATTGTAAAGATCTTCGGCTTTTGGACCCTTGAGGATATCAGCTTTGGTTGGAGCAAACCAAAAAAAGACATCACTATTTTCACCGTTTTCTTACAGACAATGAATCAGTCATTCGAGAAATTTAGCAAATTAAAGGATAATAAAAATAAGTTATTTTGAAGAATAAGGTATTTATGTTATAAATAAAGATAAAAAAGAATGGACAGAAAACATTCAGAGTGACAGGAACCGTCTGTTTGTGTGTGTTGCAAATGTAAATAGGTCTTATGCAATGTTTCCTCTGGAAAGGGTGACTGTCCAGAAAGTTTTTACTCCGTGGGAGACAAACACACAAACCTGCATTAGTTCAGTGCTGGTTCCAGTTACATAAGAGCTATTTTTCTTTTTTTTTTAGGCGGCACACACCATAAGGCAGTGAGGAGGTCATGCATATCTTTTCTCTCAGTATCCCTCTCTTGTGCCTTCTGTTCACAGTGACTGGACGCCACACACACGCACACTGGCACACATAGTAAGACAGGACACACGCACACACACACACACACACACACATATACACACACAAGCGCTTGCCCACACTCTCAGAGACTTCCACCCCCTGCGTGGACGAGGCATCCCCCTCTCCCCTGTGAAAGAACCCCTCTGCAGGCCAACTGGCACTGCTCGACTTCCTCTGAGCACAATGGCCCCGCCAATGTTGTTATGAAATAAATCCATACATGAGCGAGTGGCTTCTCTTATTGATCCTGTTTACATCATTTTACATAATTCCTCCATAGGTTTATGGGTCATCATGTCAGTCGGCTGCTACAATTAACCCATTAACACAGCACACAAAGAGCTTTCATAACAGCGATTTGGTCACAAACACTTTGGACATTTTGGATCAAAACAAAGAGTGGGATGCAACTAAAGATTATTATAGATTAATTTGCAGATTTTTTTTTCTTGATTACTTGTTGTGCTTAGGAAATCTTCACATTCAACTAAATAGTCCAGAACAGGAAGATATTCCATTTGTTATGATATAAAACAGAAAATCAGCAAATCCTCACATTTAAGGAGCTGCGACCAGAAAACTGTGGTCATCATTTCTGCTGATCAAATGATCAGTACATTTTCAGCATAGCTGACAATTAGTTTTGTATTGATCGACTAATTGATTCATTACCCAATTGTTGCAGCCTTGGTGACCCAGATAACTCCCCTCCTTCTGTTTAAACTTGTTATGAAATGCAGTTTGAAAACCAGTTTTCTCAGATACAACATGACCTGTGACCTTTGATAACTTGACGTCTTCCACAGAGAGGTCAGAGGTCAGAGGTATGACGTGAGCGTCATCACTGAATCCAGGCTGATACAACCAGACTGTAAGAAGTGAAAAGGTTATCTCCCTGATCTGCCAGGATACAAGGATACAAGACAAAGAAATGACTGTCTATGTACTCTAAAATTTAACATCAAAACAAATATTTAGATCTTTTATCACATGTCCCACCCTTTGTATAGACTTTTAACTATAAGATTATAATAACCAGAATGAATTCATTGAAGCAACGACATTTCTTTGGTATACCTTGTTGAGTGTGAGGAGTTGCTGCTTGTCTCAATTTAATATCTTTACAAAGTGAACATCTTTGAGTTTTGGACTGAAGTGGAAGATGACAGCGTTGGCTTTAGGACATGACAAACTTTTTCTTTTTTCACAATTTTCTGACATTCTATAGACAAAATGATTCACTGATGAATCAACAAAAGAACCATCAGATTAATGGATAACGACTTGCCGCCCCAGGTGACTTCACAATGCAGTTTCACTTTCCACATCTTACAGATCAGACCAAAGTGCTGCACATGTTAAAGATACACGCAGTCATCTAACTGAAGGACTGCTGTCATGTAATACATTTTGAATATAGCCCAGGGCCCAAATATAATATTTGTGAACTAGAAACTTTACCTATAACTAACTGTTAATAGTGAACAGTGTAGCCTTGGGATTTTATATTCCTCAAATAGCTCAGTTGTATTTCTCAAACTGCGGCCCCTGTTTGTCTTTGATTAAGGGCTCTTTTTTAAAATTGTTTACATGTCTGATTTTGGGCCCGAGTTGCCCTGTGGGTAATCCAGGCTTGTTGCTAATCAGACCTGTTGTTCTTTGCCTGCGCCAATCCAGCGAGGAAGATTTCACACACAGATTGAAAAGCTGCTTAACGGCATCAAAACAGGATTGACAGATAGTGAAGTCTGGGTAAACAACAACTCCACTATTTGTAAAACAATGAGAGAGATGGAGCTTCATTTACAGCTGTTATCCGACTCCAGGCCGGCTGTGTCGTTGGGAGGGTAAACAAGTTCCACTAACCAGATCATGAATACAGCACTGAAACCACCCTGCTCAGTGCTCAAGCACAAACACCAACCATGCTCGGGCAGAATTTGAAATTGGCAGAGAGTCAAACAGAGAGGGGAGGGGGAGACAACAGCCTTGTCAGTTTTATTAAACAGTGGACAAGAGGAGAAAAAAAAAGGGCAAAAATGTGATCTTCACCTGATGTGTCCCAAAGGCTGAGCTCAACACGCTGGTCCTCAAGCTCCAGACAGGCCGTGTAGTTCTCAAACACAGTGGGGACGTACGTCTAGAAATGGACAATCCCCAAAATCACACGTAAATATATTCAGTGATTTACCCTTGAGAGTAAGAACAAATTTCCATGAAGCATGTTTGAACTATGAAAGACAAACATATCTTTACACATCTGTGAGGCCCTGAATTAATGACTAAAACAATAAAGGGCAAAATCCTTTTAAATCAATTCATGGGTTCAGCAGTGATTCAACATGTGATGATCAATGATTTTACACATCAGAGAGGATTTTATGTATGCCCTGCGAACCTAAACCCTTGAAAATATACAGCCTGTAGATCATCATCTTTTACTACACGTGCATGCCAATCCAATAATACTATGAGATATGTGGCAGGCAGGAGTTTTAAGAATATAATGGGCCCTCAAGAATAAAGAACATGGCTATAAATTTAAATTAAGCACCACTGGCATGCTATACATCTCTAACACAAAAAGCTTCAGGGGGTATTAAAGAAATAGAGATAGGCTATTTATTCTGCCTCAAGGGGAACATCATTTAAATAATCAATATTTCTCAGTTACAGTCACATACGTTAGGAAAATGATTGTAGACATTATAACCTGATAAAATATAAATGTCATACCTCTGGGTAGCAGTCCTTGGCCAACACTTGTAACATCGCTGTTTTACCGCATTGGACGTCCCCGACCAGCACGAGTTTACACCGCGCTACACACGGCTGCGTGAGTCTTCTTTCCTTCATGGTGGAGCTGAGCTGAACGGACAGAGGATGAGAAACAAACGGCAGAAGAGTGCACAGACTAACGATAAAGTTTTGTAAATCCCCTCTCGGTAGCCGGCTGCGGTCTGCCTCCTCTCGTTCAGTCAGTCAGTGAGTCAGTGTGCGAAGCAGAGCAGCAGTCAATGAAGGACTCACTGCGGAACTTTATATTGTCGCGCCAACCAATGAGCGCCGCTCAGCGCGCGAGCCGGGGGAGGAGGAGGGCAGTGCACGAGGGCTCATACTGGTTAGTAATGGAGGATGAATCAGGGACATGCCCAGGGAATGTCCAGAGGTGTAATAACTAAGTAGCTTACATCTACAGATTTGAGGTACCTGTAATTAAGTTGATTATTTCCATTTCATTCTACTTTCTACCTCTTAATTTACAACATGATGTGTTATAATAACTCAAGTGGGACAACTGATATTAGTCAATTAATTGATAAATGGAAAATTTGGTTAAATAGCAAGAGTTTTGTTCGTCAAATTTTTCATGGAAAAAATATTTAATTTATCCAGCTTCTTAAATATGAGGCTTCAGGCTACTGTTTTTTCTTTACATTTTTGTTTGATAATTGTGAAGGAATTTCTCACTATCTTCAGAATTGCTGCTTGAACCTAACAAACAATTGACAATTGATTTGTCAGCCAAGTAGTTCTTCAGTAAAGACTCTGAATACTTCTTCCACTCTTAAGTGTCCATCCTAAACATCCTCAGATTCTCAGCTCTCATACTGAGAGGAGAAATCAGAAATAAGACCTCTCATTTTTAGCTGCATCTGCCCACCACTTTGTTCCAGACTAAAATATCTCAACAACTAGCCTAGTTGTTTGCCATGAAATTTTGCATAGACATTCATGGTCTGCAGATGATGAGACCCCGCTCAGGCTGCAGCAGCAGCACCATTCATCCTAACCATATTTCTACCACTTCACTGAGTTTGGAAACATTATTTTAAGGTTGATAAACTACATAGTGTTGCTTTAATGTCCTCTTGGAGCAATGTATTTCTACACTGTCATATTGGTTCTTTTACTTAAGGAAAGAGTATTTCCTTCACCACTGGAGTATGGTTAATATTGTTCTTGCCCATGGGTTTTAGCTTCTTTTCTAGCATGCCTGCAAGTTCAAATCCAGTGAAATATTGTGCTTAGAAGTACAGTAGTAGATGTTTTTGTAAATATTATTTCCTAATATGAAGGGAATAAGTAGGGTCTTTATATATTAATTATTTTGTTGACACTAAAGAATTCTAATTGAAACACAATGAGTGTAAAAACAATGGAAGCAGTGTGTTTACAAACATTTACATTGTACAATGTTAAAGGTACAGTCTGACCTTTCTCATGCACACTTTTTCTTTCATGCTGATAATCTTAAGACAAAACTTATACATTGTAATGTATGTATACATGTTAAATCCCCTATTTGTAGACTTCTCCATTGGTTGGAGTATTAATGACATCATTGCTACAGCCAGCAGTTTGTTAGCTTAGCTTAGCATCAAGACTGGAAGCATTGGGAAACAGCCTGCTTACCTCTGTTCAATCCAAATGTGTAAAACTCTGCCTAACAGCACCTTTAACGCTCATTAAATAACATGCTACATCCTGTCTGCTTGATCTGTGCCAAAAGTGAAAGTGTAAAAATGGCAAGTTATGAGTTAATGAGGAGTTATGTGCTGGAATTTTCTTGGCCAGTCAATGAGCAGAGACTCCTGGAATTCATGGAAAAAGAAAGCAAAACGTTTGTTTTTTCCCAAAATGTGTAATTATTCCTTTCAGTAAACCCTGAAAACCCGCTGAGGCATTAATACACAATTTAGAGGGGACTTTTGTGCTTGCTGTGGAAACCCTGACGCATGTCTGGCTGGTAGGCCACCTCATCTGTTATCTGACCTGTGTCAATAGCACAATTGGTTTTGTATGCATGTGGTATCTCAGTTCAGAGTTCAGAGCGTGAGCAACAAGTAATTTCAGTGAAATGGCTGAAATGACATGGTTTATAAGAAAGTTCAAAGGAGGACATTACAAATAAATCAGAATTTCATTTAAATGTAAATGTCTCTCTCATGTCTGTTTTAGTGTGTGATATGTAAAGTATTTTAACTGTTGGATACAGCCATGTGAGGATGTGTGCAATTATCTTTATATGAAACATATGAGTGACTGTATAATTTAATATAGGCCTAACACATAACGTTTAGCATACAGGGCTGAGCGCTGCCTCCCAACCCAGATAGATGACAGATGGCCTCATCAATCTGCAGTGTAACAGAGAGTGTCAGCCATTTGGAGAGGAAGCGGACCGTGGCTAGTTGTGTCGAGCATAAATGGAGACAACTGCTCAACTGTCACGCAGGCAGCGTTTTGATGCCATTAATGCATAGCGTAAAAGTCTGAATGGGGACATCAATTGCACCTGCTGCCTGGTGCAGAGAGAAACAAGGTAAACGGTGTCGCTCTCCGTCTTGCTTCATTGAAATTGATAACTTCATGCTCCCTCCCCTCACACTGTACACTAAAAACATGCTATCACTTAAATTCACCTACTTGCACTTAATGCTTCACTCCCTCATGCTCCATTTGACTTTCTAAACACTTAGTATATAAAACAGTAAGACTTAAATGTGTTCCACACATGTAGCTGCCTCCCTTCAGGTTTAAGTCACCAATTTTAAAGATTTCCTTTTCTTCTCTGTCAATTCATAGAGTATTTGTTATTTGAAGCTTACATATTGAATTGCTTGCTGTTTTGGGCTGTTTATCACAGTCGCCAGAGGAAACCCCATCCCCTTTACACATCAGCCATTGTTTACATAAGATAAGAAAGAGGAGTTGAGTTTAAAGTTCTACATTTTGGGAAAAATGCCTACTGACTTTCCAGGAGAGAGTTATACAGTCAGAAATGTACAGCCTTTACGTCTGTGCAATATTGAGCTAGAGCCATGAGTCGAAATTATTTAGCTTCTCATTCAGACCAGAAGCACCAAAATGTAAAAATTAGTAGGTGTGGACTTCCTGAACTCTTGTCATCACTATGAGGTTTCCAGTCATCCAGTCAACACCGTCAACAAATAGCCTCGCGTCACCAGGCCTGGTTTCCATTCACTCTGAATTTTGTCTGGATTCTGGTTGCGGTGTACAGAGCGGATCCGGAATTCACCAAATTCACCAAAGTAAAAGTGTTTACCAAAATAAAACTTTAAATTCTGGTGCACCATTGATTTCCGTCTCCGGTTTTGAAATATTTTATTCATTTAAACAGAAGAGGTGAATGAACTTAAAAGTTTCACCACATTTTTATTAGCTTGGTGCTTTTATTTTGACAGAAAAGCGCATCCATCAAATTCCAGCTCCTGTCTCTCTTGCCCTGGTTCCAGTTGCTTACCAAAACAGCCACAAAACAGCCCCAGACTAGTCAGCAAATAGTCATAGCACATAACTCATGGATGTATTAAGACTGCTGGATACAGTGATGTCACTCACCTTTGTTGTTAATTTGTCACAGTGGCCAGCTAAAGTAAAAAATTTCCTGTGGCCCAAAAAGTATTTTCTCTTCATAAAAGAGATGCCTTGTCAAGATATGTAAAACTGCTAACAAGGCTTATTATTATTCTTCATATTAATTTTAATCCATGGAGATTTTAAATTTGGATCGTTTCACATGAGTCAGAGAAGTGATTTTTATTTGGCTGCTGTCCATGCCCCTCTGGCGCTGTGCATGTGCAGTGGTGCACAAACCCAGAAACATATAGCTTCGTTAACTCCCTAAAAAACCACATGCAGCTAGTGGCAATGTCAGCGTGTTAGTCCACTTTGGTTCAGAATAAACTGTTGCATGAACTGTTGGGATATTCATGGTCCCAGGTGGATGTATCCTGCTCATATGTCCTTTGAGATATAGATTTGATGAAATGTGAAATACAATTGTGAATGATATTAAAGTTGGGACACACGTTCATGTTCCCCTCAGGATGTATTGTAATAATTTCAGTGATATTTTTAACTGTTCATCTAGTGCTATCATCAGGTAAAATCTGTAATTTGTCCAATACTTTCTCAGCTTTTTGTGTTTAGTGCTAATTAACAATAATCTAATTAAATTATACCATTAAACTAAAATGGTGAGCATCAGACTTGCTTAATATTAGCATGTGCAATCAGCATTGTATGTTGATTATAGCATTTAGTGCAAAGTGCTGTTTGTTACATAATGTAGAAATGAGAGGAATTTAGAACTATGGATTGAGTTACACTAGCTGTTTCTCTCACTATAGTCTGTGTGCTAAATGACGCTAAGTGACTCCAGCTCTAGCTCGCAAAGTTAATCCACAGACGAGAGAGCGAATAAGCATATTTTCCACAAACTTAAAGGCTAATATTGCATTCCTGATGGTGGGACTAATTGTTGAGTTGAGTTTATTAAGGTTGGCATGTCTTGGGCCTCAGCATCATCACTGCAGACTGTGGTGGACCCATGTGTCACCAATGTTTTCCTGATGAAAGGTGACAGCAGCGGAAGATGGTGGAAAACTTTGATCATCTGAAGATGCCGTGACTTTTATATCATCCCCAAACTATGACTCCTCGCGCACAGCTTACATGGTGACCTATAGTGCTGGCAAACGTGCTCCATGGGCACCTGACAACTGTCTGGCCCAGATTTAGTTACATTTTCACCCCGTGTTTCCCTTTATCTAACTCGCCCCGCTGACATTTAGTGGTGTGTGTGTGTGTGTGTGTGTGTGTGTGTCAGTGGATGTTTGCTGTAAGTATACTGGTATATGATGTCTTCTTGCATACCTTCAGGTATGTTGAGCCACGGGAAAGCTCAAGAATAACAGTTTAGCGATGGCCAGTAATGCTTTAGGTTTAGAGCTACTGTATGTGAGGTGCAGTAATTTAAACTTGTTAATATCCAGTGGGATTGTTGGCTGCACCCATGTCGTGGATCGTGGTTGCCACTGCCATGGCCCTGCCTGACACGCACCACAACTGCTACTATCACTATTATTATTATTTTATTATTAATCATAGTTCTTTTATATATAAAATTGTATATTATTTTAGAATTGTTATAACCCACCACTATATAATGACCACTACTGTTAACCACTGCTACTGTAATCATTTCATCATTTCATCATTCATTGTAATTGTACATTATGTGTCTGCTGATTTGTTCTGTACATGTGACATCTATTGCACGTCTGTCCGTCCTGGGAGAGGGATCCCTCCTCTGTGGCTCTTCCTGAGGTTTCTTCCACCTTTTTTTCCCGCTAAAAGTTTTTCCTCACTCAAACCGAGGCTCCAAGGACAGAGGGTGTTGCTCACTGTACAGATTGTAAAGCCCTCTGAGGCAAAATGTGTTTTGTGAATTTGGGCTATACAAATAAATTTGAATTTTGAAATACAAAAATTGTCTTATGTAAATCATAAGACAATTTCAAATCATTGCGAAGACAGGACCCCACCCAATCACATTGCCTATGGCTTGCAGCAAAATAATTTACATAATTCAAGTAAGATGTGGTTGAGAGCTTTTGCATTATGCAAATCAGGATGTGATTAAAGAATATTACCATAAACACACGTGCAATCATGAAGTGGAAATGTATTGGTAATGCTTGGCTATTAATTGCTTTGGAACATGGCACAGTTCACTGACGCTGCAAAGGAGAAACTAGTATATTATTATGAATCTAGTACACAGGTATCATGTTGTTGAATATATGCCAAAAGCTGGGTAATAGTCGTGCAGGGCAGTCCTCCCTCTCTGCTTCTACCTGTCTGACAGCGGTGAAGAAAATAAATGGATTAAATGAAGAGCAGAAGAATGGAGGTGTCTAGGTTAGGCACTTGTGCACAAGCAACATTGATAGCCCAATTGATTTATTTTGTTTCTTAAAAGCTTCATACCGACATATCACATACTGCAGGTCAAAGGAGGATGAGTTTCCATTTTTTGATTTACTGCATCTGATGGCAGCAGTGCTGCGCTCAAAAAGGTTTACATGCAAAATGTCTCGACATTTACATTCGGTCAAATTTCCATTTGGTGTGAAATGAAGGCAGAATGACAGAGATGTGGAAAGTAATTATTGAGAAAGCTCATCATGACAAGTCAGGAGATGAGACAGAATGAATGAAATTATAGAGCCTGTGTATGTATATTTAATGTACAGCTACAGTGCAGACAGTGACTGTTTTTTTATTTTAAATCAGAAGTACAATAACTGACAAGTGCTCTTATCGCTGCACAGCTCTCAACCCTCAGTGTGAACAGCGCCACTTCAGTCAGATGGAGTTTGAGACTCTCCATGGAAATACAGCAGTAAAGACTCATTATTATGAAGCAATCATTTTGCCACTAGACTGTGTGAACCACCCAGATTAGTGGGCAATACATAAAGTCCTTTGTCTTGAAAGCACTTGAAAGTGCCCTTTTCAAATGTCAAAGCAAAGGTTGTTTGTGCATTTTTGTGTGTATCTACAAGTGTATCTGACTGAAGAGGGGGTGGCATAAATTACCAATTTAGCTAGATGGAAACAAAAGAAGACAATTGTGACAAACACATCTGGATCGTGCATTGCAGGCCATCTCTAAAGAAGTGTCCTGTTTTGTTTTTCACTTCCTTATGTGTGTGACCTCAGCTGAGATTTTTGGTTTACTTTAGTCTTACTATAGCCCCAAATGTTTCAGTATCATTTATCTGCAATGAAGTAAATTTTCATCATATTTCCTGAAATTGAGCTCAGTGTGGCAACCCTGGAAATATTCCTATGAAGCTGTACTGCCCTCTAAAGGTTTAGGTAAGAAATTACTGTCTCAACAAAGTAATGCAGTCGCAACACATTTACAGGATCCAGTCATCTTTTTAATGCTAACAAAGAGAGCAGAGAATTCAACTTTGAAACATCAGATTAACAAAGCAAAGATCTTGGAACTGCCGATATATAGTAAGTAAAGCATAGATGCCAGGAATGCTGCATTTACAACATAGAGCTTGAAAGTTTCCCACAAATTCACTGCACAAAGTTTGTGTTTTTAATGGAGGTTAAAAAAATTGTAATATTAATGCAACAAATTCAGAACATAAACAGATTTCATTTTGTGAAAACAAGATTTTTGTAAGAAAACTTCTCCCTTCTCTTCTGTTTTATTTACACAGTAATTTTGGTTTGATCTTTCTATTCTTCTCCTCATATTTTTTCCAATTTTTCATATTGATTCATTTGAGAAAAATAACTGCAGAATCACATGACTACACGTCCCATGATCCTCTCTTTGCCTGGCGACACTTCCGGCTTCTTCTTCTTCTTCTAGGACGAATATTATAAGGTTGAGTCAAGTTTGGAGAATATCAATCAGAGTCTTATAAGGCGCAGCAGTCGTTGAGATTGTGCTCTCTCGCGGCTATTTTGCTTAACTTGCATTTGCTGGTTGAACTAATAGGGGAACAAATCCGGGGAAATATATTTTGCCAACGAACATATTTCCGGGTTTTCGTGACGTCATTGTCTCAACCTTGCGTCATTGGTTCTCTACTCCGCTCAAGAGTTTTCCCGCGCTGCCCTCGTTGTACAACAACACACTGGGCTGCCAGTCTGGAGTGGTTGCAAGCTAGCGTGTTTGTGACAGCTTTACACATTTATAAAGTTACCGGGGCTTTGACAGTATTGCCAGGCCATGCCGTCCTCAGACTATGACCCGGCCTGTCTGCCGGATTTATTACCGCTGTACTACAGACGGCTGTTTCCCTTCTCCCAGTATTACCGCTGGTTAAACTATGGAGGACGTGAGTATCTTGAGCAGCCAGAACACGCAAGCTAGCAAAAATAATGTTAGCAAGTTAAATAACTCTAGTCCCGTGTCTTTCAGTGTACCCCTGTATACTTGATAACACTGTAGCTGGCTAATATGTGTCATTTTTCTCTTCTACAACCTCAGTGCAGAAGAATTACTTTCAGAATCGGGAGTTCTCCTTCACTCTCAAAGATGACATCTACGTGCGGTACCAGTCGTTCAGCACGCAGGGCGAGCTGGAGAAGGAGATGCAGAAGATGAACCCGTACAAGATTGACATCGGAGCAGTGTACAGCCACAGGGTGAGAGACCTCATGCTGCTGCTGCTTCTTCTCTCACAGGGTTTTGTGTCAGTGCAGGACAAAAAGATGAAGTGTCAACCTGTGTGTCACCCACAGCCCAATCAACACAACACAGTCAAGTCAGGAACCTTCCAGGCCCTGGAGAAGGAGCTGGTGTTTGATATCGATATGACGGATTATGATGATGTCAGAGCCTGTTGCAGGTAAATGGTCCATGTGGTTCATTTTACTGATGCGCTGATGTCACCTTGTTATTCAATATGTCCTGACAGACCACTGAGATAACACAAACTGTAATTTTAGTGCTGCAGACATTTGCACCAAGTGCTGGACCCTGATGACCATCGCTATTCGCATCCTGGATAGAGCTCTTCGAGGTTTGTTTGTCACTGATTTTGTTTCATCATCTGCCCGTGATATTTTCACTTTCTGGCAAAATCTGCATCAATCATTCTTTTGAATTCGTGTGACATTCCAGATGACTTCGGCTTCCAGCACCTGCTGTGGGTTTATTCTGGCAGAAGAGGTGTGCATTGCTGGGTGTGTGATGAAGCTGCCAGGAAGCTCTCTGTAGCAGCACGCTCTGCAGTTGCAGAGTACCTCAGCCTGGTTAAGGTATTTAAGATTTTATTAGATCGGGGCAGATTTGATTTTTATCAGTGGGGTTCTGTAGTCAACATTGTGTATCAGTGATTATTTCTCTAATCAGGAGTAACACAAATGAGTACAGTTTGTTAATTCATTTATAAATTGATCAACTAAAAAGTAATTGGGAACCATTTTGATAATTGATCAGTCATTCCAGACATTATTCAAGAAAAAATGCTGAGTCAGTTCCCTGCTTTCAGCTTCTCTAATGCGACGACAAAGTAAACTGTAGCCTTTGGATTTTAGACATTCGGCAGATTAAAACAAGCTATATGTATACACCACCTTTGGCTGTGAGAAATTAAAACAGGTGCTCTGCACAAAGTTATGACATTTTATAAGCTATTACTAGATTTAATCACTAATTAAAATAATTTCTGTTTGCAGCGCTACACAGAACACAAGAACGTTCATACACTTTCTTACCTGTCAGCTACATATGTTTTCAGGAAGATTCATAAATACTTCTGGTAGTAAAAGGCTGTAACTTTATTTTAAACCTGATTTGGATCCCTTGTGGGTCAGTTCATGATCTCGATGATGAAATCTAATAGTTCATTTTTGTGATGTGATGTTCTATTCACTGCTGTTTTATAGGGAGGTGATGAGATGGTGAAGAAAGTTGTGCTGACAGATCCAATTCATCCTTTTATCAGGTAAGAATCAGATCATTTTCCCACTGAAGGTCACTGTGAAGCTCTGTTTGTGCTATTGGCTGTGACTGTGGTTATTGATTCTGACTGATGAGAGTCTGTACCTGTAATCAACAGAGAGTCTTTGACAGTGGTGGAGCGCTACTTCCCCCGATATGCACTCCAGGATCAGGACATACTGGGTCGTAAGGAATCTGTGGACAAAGTGCTCGCGCTGGTGCCTGAAGATATCCTTTTCATAATGTGCTGCGTGTTTATCTCCTGAACATGGCATTTTTTTCCCTCTCAAATGTGATAGAAATATGATCACCATGCAGAAACCTTGTGAAAATAACTGGACTTGACCTTAAATCGCTGCTTACATGTAAGGAAAGATTTACAACAGGACTTTCAGAATGACAAGAAACCAGAGAATCGTTGGAAATACATCAGAGATCAAGCCATTAGGAAACAGGTTCGTTATTCTGCAAACGTATTGATGTCATTTAACCTTTATTTGCTTTTACACATTCCAATGAAGCTTATCATAAACCCAGGCACAGTGATATAATTAGTCCCTCCAGAAAAACGCGATTTTGCGATCGCTGATTTCATTGCAAAATTCAGACAAATGCTGCGGATTATTGCGGGTGTCAATATTTTTTAAAAAAGCCGCATATTCACCGCAATAATCGCATTTTCCGAGCAAAATATGCGAAATATGCGGGACTCGCTTGATTTCACAATCTCCGCACTTTTCTGC
>JBCAUF010000002.1:19215805-19226159 GCA_038406115.1 Haemulon aurolineatum | reverse complement strand
CGGGCCCTCGCGTCCCCGCGCCATTCGAATTTCAATAGGTCCCTCGTGAGTCGTTGACTCTCAGCTCGGGCCCTAATGAATGAGAACAACAGTTCTCTGATGGCTGTTTTACTTTGTGTTTGTGTTGAGCCACATTTACCATTTTAACTCTGTTCTTCATGTTTCTGCTGCTCTTTGCATTCTGTCAGTGTGAGAAGCTGTTGGTGCACTGTGGAGTTTTAATACTAGAAAGTTTGATGTGAAACAGGTTTTTAAATAAAGTAGCCAAGTGAATTTAGAAGCACACAGGTTCTGGGGTTTTTTTTTTGTTTTTTTGTCTTGTTTTTTTAATGTGCTATCGAATAAGTATTGAGAATCGTGGAAATGTACTGCTATTGGTATCGACTACTGAAATTCTGGTATCGTGACAACCCTAGTATGTGGTCTTTGTCGTCAGATGTAGCGCCTCCGCTCCTTTTCTCTTCGTGTCAAACCATCGTTGTTGTTTTTCCGGCGGCAAAGGTTAGTTTCATTTTCAGCCATGCCGGTGGTGCACAGTCATAAGTGCATCAACGTGTTTCAGTACTGTTTATGTTATCGGTGATACAAAATGTTCATTGCCACTAATCGTGACTCACGTCGCAGTCACAATATCTGCCAAAATAATCGCAATATTATTTTCATCTACCATATCGTGCAGCCCTTGTCTGCGGACATTTTTCGTTCATCAGCGTCATGAGTGCAAGCACCAGCTGATGCCGGTTATCTCAAAATGCCAAATAAGTGGCTAAAAGACATGTCTGTGCTTGCATATTTTTGGGATTGCTACATCTGTCCATCCATCACTTTGGCTGTGATATCTCAACAATCCATTCATTACGTTTATTTTGTTGTGTTTTCTAAGTATTTTTGGGGTCTTGATGAGATACAGAGAGTGAAGTGTGAGGGGAGGGAGAAATGGAGTGACACCCACCATGGGGGCCGTGGTTCGGAGCTCATGGCATCATCGTGGCATCAGTGCAGCCTCAGCTCTACTTTGTGCTTGGATATTTAGTGCTGGTTAGCTAATGTTAGCATGCTATCGCACTAAACCTAGATGGTGAACACAGTGGAAAAAATAACTGCTTTAAATCAGCCAGCCGGCACTGTTATCATCAGCATGTCGCCATGCTAGTTTTTAGCTTAAAGCGCTGCTGTGCCCGAGTACAGCCTTGCAGGGCAGCAGACATGTCTCGTTTCATCTATTTACTTCATAGCGGTGCAATTCACGAGGTATTTATCACACAATGACATGCCTCATAACTGATGTTTTCTGACACAGATTGCGGGCAAGATTTTATTAGACCCAATTTCGCACAGCGTGACATGCAATGAACCTGCGAGATTGCTGCCATCACATGGGGCGTCGGGGCCTTTATGGCGCGATGTGTGCTGCTGAGTCCAGTCGGCGCTGGCAAACGTGCAAGCACAGCCCCCGAGGATGCTGCAGCCCTCTGAGGAGACGAGAGGAGAGAGGAGAGAGGAGAGGAGAGGAGGTGGAAGAAGCCCCAGGTAGCCTCACAGCAATGCACCATTAGAGAAAGGAAAACACAAAGCCAGGCTCTGCTGCCCACTTCTTCTCCAGCCACTGTATCCCTCACCCTCCCACTGACCAGCTAAATATTTTATCAGCTGGCAAAAGAACCGACAAGCCCCAAGGCCAGAGGTTCTTTTTTGTTTGTTTCTTTATTGAAGAAAGTAAGTGTGTGTGTGTGTGTGTGTATCTGTGTGTATGTATGTATGTATGTATGCGTGTGTATGTATCAGAGGGGGGACTGGAAGGAGGGCTGAGTTTGTTCACCAACCACAGCGTCACTGAAGTGCTTTTGATTGGTCACTTTGAAGTAGTTTTTCTGTTTTTCTCTCTCTCCCTCTCCCTCTCTCTCCCGTTCTCTCTCTCCCTCTCTCCCCGTGTGCATCCTATGTGCAGCGCGCCGCTCGCTCGGTTCAGAGCTGGATGAACGACCTTGAGCAGGCGCGCAGGGCTGTGTTGCCATGGCAACGAAGCCTCGCGCAACCAGTAACAGCTGGATGCAACAGCACTCCCTGAATTTTAGCGGGAGTCGCCACGTTAATAAAACGACTCTCCACGTCTCCTCCCCCCTCCTCTCCTCCTCACTCTCTTGTCTCCCCCCCCCCCCTCCCCTCCTTCATCTCTCACATTTACTCACACACATGGACCTGTGCTAACACAAAAGAAAGCCACGGCTGCACAAAGACAATATGTTTGATATTAACACATAAACTTGTTTATATATTTATCCGGTCCTGGGCAGCGGCTAATTGCAAAAGAAGCGCAACAGAGACGAGGGAGAGCGTGAAGGACACGGACATGGGAAATCACGGGAAAAACAAAACAAAACACAGAACGGGGAGAAACGCACCAAGATGGGCACTTGACATTCCTCTCACAGAAGAAATAGCTCTCAGAAAAAAAATAGAGCGGCAGAGGACACGAGCTGCACCGAGGCATTCTGGGGGAAAGAAAGGAGAATGAAACAGACGACAGTTGTTCTGGCAGTCAGCTCATCCCTCTCTGTCACTCACCGTCTCTCGACAGTTCCTCCCTCCAACTCCTGATATTTATTGAGACATCACAAGTACATTAACTAGCTTTCAGCTCCTTAACTTCGCCAAAAAAACGCCTCTATGAACCCCAAACAATTTTCTCTGCTGAGGTGACGACATGGCGGGACCGCCTGACATGTCAAATACCTGAAATGACTAAAACTAACACAACCCTCAGATCGGTTTCCAACCCATGCAAGGACGTGACCTGTGTTTGCCGTTTCAACGGGTCAACGCGTGTTCACTGACCTGGTTTCACGACTCACTCCAGATCAGTGTTTAACCCGGGCCTGACTAGGGCAAGACAACATAAACATTAATGATCACGTTTATCTTGAGACTTATTTCCATTGTCATTCGTCATTCTTTAACCTGCTGATTTTTGTCCAACAGAGAGTTTAAACTCTAAATATATTCCATTTCCATTAATATCAAATAGACAACAGCAAAAAACACAAAGATTTGACTAGTGCGAGCCAGAGAATGAAGTTCGTGTTGGATAAAGAGTCTGAATCGATTATCCAAATCATCGACTCATGGACTTCCTTTCTCAAGATGGTTTACTTCTGGCAGGCTTTATGTATCTACAGGGCTGTTTGCTGATTGGTTGGTTGAAGTTCTGCTCAGATGTCATCACTTCCTGCATAGTGATAGAAAATTACGGTGTGGATTCATTTAGATCAATTCATTTGGTTTACTGCCCAGCTTTAGGTCCGTGTGTGAGCACAGGGGTAAGCATGTATGGACACTGGGTCGCCTGGTGGCTTAAAGGTTAAGGTGGTGACCATGAACCATAACGTCCCCTGTTCAAGTACGACCCCTTCCCGCTCCAGTGTAGTGCAGACAGGCAGCCATCTCAAACCTTTTCTGCAGTTACTTCCATTTCTTTAAATCTTACAAATATGCAAACAGAAGATGAGCCGTTTCAAATGTTCTGTTGACATTAAAAAAATGTCGTATAAACAAGAAGCCACTTTTAGAGAACTGAAATGTGAGATTGAGCATTATTCAAGCTCTGGTATGAATCTGACGTATAGCAGTGATGTGTACACACCTGCGGACTCATGACTCCATGTGTAAGTGAACTTCAACCATGCGTATGGTGTGAATGTTTAAGTGTATGAAAGTGCATTTATTTCCCTGCATCACACACACAGTTTGTATCAGACTCACTCTCTCTCATGTTGTTCTTTTGGAGAAGCTCGACATCACACTGCTCCAGGGAACCCAAACTGTAGCTTTTAGCATTTATCAGGAACTTCTTCTGTAATTGAATTTTTAGTGACGTTTCTCTCATGAAATGTTTCACTTCATATTTCTGCCGAATTCTTGAAATTGCATAAACCAATAAAAATGCAAATCAGAGCAGAGAGCGCTTATTTACGCTTTTAGTCAATGTTCTTCATCCTTAATAACTGTTTGGCTAACCACTTAGGTGTCATCTCTCTGCTAGTGCATCAGTGACAGATGAGAAATGAGTCAATCCCCCCCGAGATTTTTAAAATGTTACTTCCTTTTGTAATTATCTTTTAGGACTCTGCTTTTGCTTTGACACATAAATTGTGACTTGGGTTTCCTTAGCTGGGATGAGTTGGTTTTGGGTGTGATTTGTTTCATAGCGGAATCAATCCCAGGGGACAAAGATGCTGGAATATGAGTGTATAGCAAAAACAAAAACAAAATGTTTTTAATTTAATATACGTGCAAAAATGCCACATAAAAACTCAAAGTAGCTCTAACCAATATTTCTATATTAGTAATGGGGCGGATGAATGTGTGTAATGTGAAAGAGGTCCTTTGTGGTGATGGTCGCACGGTTCCACTCAGCTCCGTGGAGCATTTTAGCATCTTACAGCCCACAATGTTACTGTTTTGATTCAGCATCAACGCCCCCATCAGCGTCATTTCCAGCTGTAGCCGGCAGCTGTTTTCAGCAAAATGCTCTGATGCACTGAATGTAAGCTCCCTGCATGAACAAAGTAACTAGCTTGTGAACAAAGTGGCGCATTTAGCAGCTTAGGAGCCAGATGTTTCCCTCAGGGGGGTGGTGGAGACCAAAATAGAGCTAAAAAGGAGAGCGAATACTGGACTTGCACGTCTAAAAATAAATGCTAATGTGATAACATGTCAGCTTGTGTCAAATAAAATCAATGATCACAAGTTAAAGTTTTGATGTTCGCAGTTATAGTCATCCGTAAGCATTTAGCATGGGCAAAATACTTCAATGATAAAACAGGTGCAGTTTTTTGGAAAAGTGTGTTCACCTCAACTGATGCCTGAAGCAGTCTTAGATTTACCTCTGCACTGTTTCACTTTGGTGTCATATTGATCTGTGATATTGCACGCGGTGGTGGCAAATTGTGTGTGGAACCAACATTTGTTCCTGTATCGTCTCATGAAAACACGTCAGCTTCCTGCGTAACCACTGGAGCATTGACACCAATACACACACGCACTGTTTTATCTCTCACACACACACCACTTCTTGCAATATTATCAGCACATACAGAGGAATAAACAGAGGAAGTAACATTTGTATTATTAGAAGCACACTTTTTTCTTCAGTTTACCTCAATGTAAAGTACATACGGGAGAGGGGGAGAGGCAGACAGAGGGGGATGCTATCTATAACGAAAGAAAATACAAGTAATTAAGAGAATCTAACACTTACGGAGACATTTAAATCTCTTAACGTTGAATAAATAAAAGCTCAAAGCTTTCAAAAGACACTCTGTGAAGGACTTTCATTGATAGTTAAGTGGAAAGTGGCCTTATGAGCCTTGAAAGCAGCCAAGATGCTTTTTTTTTTTTTTTTTTTTAAACGGGATGTGGGTAGTATTTCTGGTTTCAAACTGTTAGCTGTACGATAAAATAGAGCTCATTTGGGTGTCAAAGCTAAAGCCAACACATAAATCCCCCCATCTATCTCCAATTCATTATCAGAGGAGCAGCAGCAAAATGAGTCTCTTGATAACTTCACAGGCGGGAATGTTGGCCCTGTGGTTTCTGGCTTAAGAGGAGAGCCATAAATGGCAAATATAGACTTGACATATGCAAAATCACAGAAGTGGCATGACAGTTCTGTCTCTTTTATTTGTTTCCCCTTCAGATTATAGGCGACCAACAGGGTGGAGAGGCTTCACCTCAATAAAATTTTGGGATTGAAATGTGCCTGCAGTCGTGGATTGCGTTACCAACAGTTGACATCGAACGCATCATCAGAACTGACTATTTGCTTAATCAATGACTGTCCAATCACAGTTCACTCAAGTCTGTCACGCTTAGAATTTCTCCCGATGCCAGCAGTGTGGGGTACACGTAGAGCGCGCGTTCACGTGCTCTGACGTAAGCTATAACAATTAGCGTGTCTGGCTAACTAGCGTACTACCTCAAGCGGGTGGTTTGAGGACACTGTGAATGTGAAGTAGTGTGGGATCATGGGAGTTGTTGTCTTTGTTGTTAAATCGATCTGCGAGATGTGGTAGGAATGTTCACGGACGAGGTCATGTGTTCGCGTTTTATTTACATTACGTTTAGTCACGTTTTCTCACTCTACACGCCATGACAGGTGACCGAATCAAACAAACTGTCACCTTGAATCAAATTATAAATTTCTCTGAGTATGAACACTGTTGGAAACATTTGGGATAATGTCAATGTGTATATGTATGCATGTTTTTCTAATATATTTTTTTTTACATATGTAAAAAAACATGACATAGATCTACTCATTTTATCGTGGGAATGTTATATATTTCAAAAAAGGGCTTAATGGACAGTCAGTTACTTAATTACAATTATAATACTGCACTTCATTTAGGAAAGGTTCTTTTTGTTGTTGTCAGGATAACATTTAACATTTGAGATGCTACATTAGATTATTTTTTCAGGGGTTTTGTAGAAAGGCATGTTTTTGCTAGGTATCTAAACTCAATTACCATATTAACAGCGGCATCAAAGCTCCAGTCACTTGAGAAAAAACTCGTAAAACCACATCAAATCAGGCATGGGGCTGTCCACTGCTGGACTGGAGTAAAGGACAAAAATGAGTGACCAAAAACGAGAGACCCTTCCTCCACAGAGTGAAATCAATGAGAGCTGGCCAAGATTAATTCCTATTTAACACATCCTGACACATGGGAGAGGGGCCCCCAACAACAACAGGACAACAGCTCAGCTCACTACACTGCAACTGGGAGAGGCAGAGACATACCACAGAGAGAAGAGAGAGAGCGAGAGAGCATGCACAGTGAAGAATGTGGTCCCGTAGAGTTAGAAAACTTCCTGATTCCACAAAAGAGCTGAAAAAACCTCCGCAAACGGCCGAGCGGAGTCAAGGAGAGCAGAAACCAGATCAACAAAAGACCAGGGCAAAAATATTCAGGTAGAATTCCAGCACGAGGCTCCACCTGAGCCCCGCCCCTTAGCCTACACAACCCCTACCTACTCCACACACACACACACACACACACACACACAGGGCTTCCCATGGCTCCCAGGCTGGTGTGTGAGGTCCTCCTCCCTCCCGCTAAGCCTCGTGAGCCCTGCCCCCAGCGCCTGACCCAGTCACCAGCATCCCCTGCTAACCTCTGTCCCCTTTTTCCCCATTCAGCAAACATCATGCATCACTGTCACCCTCCTCCTCCTCCTCGTCGTCCGCGCATTCATCCCGCCATCCGCTCAGCGAAGACCCCTCGCGGGCGCCTACGGGTCCGAGCTGTTGGCCTGCCACCCCCTCCCTCTTGCCCCATCTAACCCCAGTCCATTTGGGCTTCTTGTGAGCAGGTTGTAGGCGCGTGTGTGTCTGCACGTGTGCACAGGCTCGGGCCACGGAGTTGACTGTAAATCTGTCAGGAGAGGGGTGCCGGGGGGGAACGAGGCGAGGGCTTCGTCCTGCCACGCCCCTCTGCTCGGGCAGCAGAGAGTCACTTCAGCTAACCACTCACCTCATATCACTACGACAACGTGTTGCAACAGCAAAGCATGCAAAACAGAACAGCAAAATAAGGCAGCAACTAACTCTTATTTTCATATTGTCTCCATTAATCAATTAGTTGTTTGCTCAATCAAAGGACAGAAAATGGTGAAAAATGTTAATCCATGTTTCCTAAAATGACATCCTCAAAGCCAAAGATGTTAACCAGACCATACTCAGAAATCAGAGATGGACTATTTTTTGTCCGAAAATTATTCAAACTGATAAATCCATTAATTGGAATCGCTTCATGACTGCAGTTAATAGGAATCAAGAAGAAGAACAATTTTTCTGACGGGTGTGTCTTGTTAATTGCCATTTATCAATCAAAAACTCAAAAACAGTCTCTGGTTTGCAGCTTCTACAGTGAGAGTATTTGCTGCTTTTTTCAGATTCATGTGTTTGTTTAATCTGAATCTATCTAAATCTGAATCTCTTTTGATTTCTGGACTGTTGGCTGGACAAAACAAGACATCTGAAGCTCCTCATATTTCATGGAGAAATAATGATAAACTAAATAATTAGATGAACCCTTACTCAGCTGCAAATGAAGGCTGCAAACAGATCAAAATTCAGACACTGACCTCAGTGTAATTACCTCAACCTGACATCCCTCACCTGTCCACACCAACATACACACCATCTGCATCACTTCCATTCAACTACTGTTTACACACACTGGAGAGTAGACTGCCATTATCCAGTGCGAAGAGCAGGTAGTGTAGCAGGGCTCTGGTGTCACGCTCAAGGACATGGTGCTTTTCATGCACACACACACACATACGCAGACATGTACGCTCATACACACACGTGTAGATATACACACACACAACACGGGGCTGTTTCAGGGATCAGACCGTGGTCCTTCAGGGTTACAGGACGGTTGCATATGCACAGGGCCACGTTGCTGCCCCCTGCAGATATACAGTGAGACACATTGCTGGAGATGAGGCAGATGACAGGAGGGGGGTTATGAAGGAGACCTGAGAGAGGGGGAAAAACACACACAAGCACACACCGTCCACTCTTATACTCCTCACACATTCACAGGCACCGCATGCCCCCAACCAGTGCACTGACTTGCACGTTGCACACATACAGTAGTAGAGTCAGTGCACTTTTTTCCCCCCCCGACTCGGGCAGGCTACCTGACTGACAGCCAGCCAGCCTCTTCCCGCATCGCTTATTCGTAGTAACGAAAGCACCAGCGGCCGCTTCCAAACACGGTGCACATGGCATACAGCTGAGCGGTCAACAAACATTTAGCTCCTAATTCCCTCATGTTGCGACAGCCAGCGTCAAGCTCAGCTGTTGTACAGTTTCTCCGCCGACCGTCTGCCGCGGACAGTCAGCGGCGAGCGGGAGGAGGAGGAGGTGGAGAAGGGGGCTAATAGTAAACTATCACCCATGTTTTGTGCGTATTAAAGCGCTAGCAAGCGTGTGTGAGGCGCGCGTGCCCTCCTAAAAAACTTCCCGATGTGTGCTGCATCCATTGGGAAACACTTCTGCGGCTCGTGCGTAAACTGGCCAAGCTGAGCTCGCGTGAGCAAGTTAAGTTTTTTTTTTTAATCACATCTGCCGAACGCTCGCTCGTTCTGCAGCACGCGCCCGACAAACGACTACACGACAGCCGGCGTGCACCTCCATCGCCGTCACGACAGGTTGGCGGATCTTTGCTGTCATGTACCTAAATGACCATGCACTGTGCCCTCCGCACCGCGCCGATGCCAATATTGTGTGTGTGCACTGCCGCTGGGAAGCCGAGTCAGTACATTTCCGTCCTCTGTCGAAATGCAAACCGAATGCAAAGTCGGCTTCAATTAGCCGCCTGCTAGCAAACACGCGGCGCGAGCTTACCTTGTGGACGTATCTCTCTGCCGGGTCGATAATTTCTTCTTTACACCGTTAACTCTCCGCCATCTTCAGCACTGTTTGTTTAAATGGGAAACACTCCCGAAGCCCAAGAAGCCAGTTCTGTAAGTTGAGGCGGCGCGGTGGCTTCTGGGTAAGCGAGTTCGCTCGAGTGGAGCGCCGCGCTTCCTGCCGCCTTCGCTAGACGCGGATGCGGACTACAGGCAGACGCCACCACCGCGGGGGGGAGAGGAGGGGGACGTAGAGGTGGTGGTGGAGGTGGCGGGGGGGACAGGCACTGTCTGTCTAGCAGCCTACAGACGGATGTCAGGGACGGTACAGAGTCGGGAGGGATGCCACGGTGTGTATTCTCGGTTAAACTCGGGGACGAAACCGACTCGGTTTGTTTCGGGGGACTGAAGCAGCCACCGTGTTCGGACTTTGAACCGAAAGAAGGCGTTTTGGCTCGAAGGGGCTGACACAGAAGTAGACAGGCTAAACTTGAGAGCAAACCAGGACGCGGAGGTCTTATCCTCCTCTGTTAATGATGAGTTGGTCTTTTTGGATAAATAAAAGTCTTGGTTATGTGCCAGAGGCGTCCGCTTTACTGGAAGCTGGGATTAGTTCAGACACTTTAAGGATCACAGCGGTGGTTTGGCATGTTTCGGCCAGTTCGCTTCAATCTGACACCATCATAAAACACGCTGTTCTGTTTTAGACATTTTAACGTACATGTCTACAGATCCAGGTTCAGTTCATCTATTAGCCGCGCTTACAAACTCGCTTGGGTTGTGTAATAAATCACAGAAATGATTAATTCCGCTTATTGATATTGGCCCATTATTGTCACGAGGTGTCATCACAGCAAAAATAATGTCATGCTGACAAGGTTAGATGAATTTCATACGGCACAGAAATGAATGGAAACCAATAGCTGGAATA
>JBCAUF010000002.1:19202757-19215705 GCA_038406115.1 Haemulon aurolineatum | reverse complement strand
ACATTGTGTAAAATTGTACAGCAGTTCTGATATTTCAATATGAACCGATAATTGCCATAATCGGGAGCAGTGCTTCGCAACCTTTGTGGCTTGTAACTCTTTAAAATTCAGTCAAGTTAACCCCCCATCAAAGGTTATATGATTTTACGAGCCATGGGCACTGAGGGAAATTTAGAATTTTTATCCACTTTCAGATTGTTGTTCGAAGAGATTCAACCAAGCTAAGCACATTTCTCGCTGGAAATAGATTATCAATTTATAAAATAATCGTTTCCCCTTCCAATTCATCAGATGTTGTTTTTCTTGCAACATAACATTTCGTGTAATTTGCTGGATCATGTGGCTGTGTGAGTTTATTTAAGTAATTATGTCAAGGCTGAGATATTTTGTCATGTTTTGGTCAGCATATATTGCCTTTGTGACAGAAGTCCCCAGACTCAGATATAAAACTGATTCATACAGCACTTCTACGTGAATAGGATGACAGTGAAGAATCTCGAAAATGAATGCTACAGGTCATTAAAACCAAGATATCAGGGACATGTTACAAGGAAAGAGCCATTTTCTATCAAAACTCTTGATATTTCGTCCTCATGAAACAGATAAATGCGAAAATGCCACTTCACATCCTGCAGCCTTTTTTTTTTTTTTTTTTTTTTGCAGGAGGCAGCCTTCTGTGAACTGGGTTTGTTTTTTGCTGGAGGGACTGTGGCTCCTCCAGGCCACCTATCTCTTATAGATGAGGCCCATATGTGGGCTCCATATGTGAGCTGGCAGGGTCAGCGCTGGAGCTAGTGACGCCGGAGCCGGGGTGGCCTATGAACTGGGACACGTCGGCACAGCGCCCCGACTGCTGCCAAGACATACGAGGCGGGGAAGGATAGCACCAAAATCCGTCACTATGGTGATGCCAGAGAGCACAGATAGATGGATGGATACACATACAAAACACTCTCTCTTTCGCACACACACACACGGAGTGAGGAAGGCTCCTGTGGTGTCAATGACAGTGGGAATGAAAGAAGATGAGAACAGGAAGGTGAGAGAGACGTGAGACAAGATGATGAGATAGTGGAGTTTAGTTTAAGGCAGTTTAAGAAGACGCAGAGACAAGATCACAGATAATGATGAATGACGCCTATCGCCCAAAGAGAGGGGTAGCTGGGAAAACCTATAGGTGTTAAAGACACAGCAAGTGTAAAAAAGGGGAGAGACGAGGCAACTGTGGAGTTGTCTGTGTGATGAAGGAGGAGAGGAAGTGTCGTGGCTCAAAGGAACACGGAGGGGGTGAAAATAAGGTAGAGCTACACCAGTTTGACTCAGAAAGTGAGTGAGTGAAGGGTGGAGGGGTGGGGGAGTACGAAGAAGACTAAGAAAATGTTGAAACAGGGTCATGGAAAAGGTTTAAAGCAATTAGCCTCGTGGGTCAGGCATAATTCATCAGGCAAAACCAGAAGAACGGCTAAAGAAGGAGATGATTAGAATATAACTCAGGGAGGGATGCAAAAATGTGAACATTTTTAGAAAGCAAAAAAAAAAGAGAGCATTTGAAAGATCCTTGAATTTTTATTTCAGTAGTAGCCTACCATTTCTGGAAAAAAAGGTCATACAACCTGAAAAGTTTTAATCAAAGTTTATCGTTTTTGTGCACAAAGGAACGAGCTGCTCGTTTCACTAAAGCGATCGATCAAACAAATGATGTATGCTACGCTGTCTCTCTGTAACACACACACACACACACACACACACATATATACAGTGATAAGTCAGAGTCAAAGGATTTACAGACGTTTTAAGCCTCTTTTAAAAGAAATTAGAGCACATTTGAGGTCCACTGGCAGGCTGTGCTGAACCAATAAGTGCGAGTGTAAAAAGCGTAGGTGCCTGTCGAGATGAGCTGTTTTTTACGATACTTGCAATTTACGTCGCGTGTGTGTGTTGTTGGAAAGCTGTCACATACTGAGATGCAATACCGCAACGCCACAAAAACATACAGCACGCAGAGTTTTCCTCTTTACATAACCATGATTAAAGAGTAACTGAAAGCTGCATTACGCTGATCTCAAGTTGATGACATCATCAGGGGACTTGTCATCAACTGAACTTCATACAAAATGTTCAGAGTGTCGCTAGCGTCCCAAGATGATCCTGTTTTTTTGTTGACCTCTGGTGTTTTGACTTCCCCTGGCGCTGCTGTGTTGTGGAGCTGTACGCCAGGGTGGGTCAGTACGCTGTGATGTCATCATCGCATGTGCACCAGAGCACACCTTTCGCCACACCAGCCTGGCAGGTATGGTCAGAGATGAAACAGAAAGTCACGCTGTTAACAAGCCAGCCTTCTGAGAGCTGCAGTCTTTCTCGTATGTGAGCTAAATGAAGTGAATTCTACTCTCATCTTAGAGACTCTTTCATAAGTGAAATTAATACGTTCTAGATACAGTAATCGTTATTAATGCCTTGTCTGCTGAAGGACCGTGACAGTGTTTTTGCATATTTAAACTACTCAGCTGCGAAGCGCAAGTTGATTCTCATTCCATATTAAATGAGAGGAGGCTAATAGCTGCCTGGAAGGTAGAAAAAAGACATTCAGAATTATAAAACATTACCATATGCTGTGCACAATGGTTGGCAGTAATGTAAAGTATGTTTGTAATAATTGTGCTCAAGCAGGCAAACCCACTGGCGTGATCCTTAAATAGACATCAGTTATTCTTGGGCTCTTTGGGCGGGTTTGATTCTTAAAAACATGAGATTCAGTCGACTTTTATGAAATGGTTACCGCATAAACGACAAAAGCAGCAATTGGATCATTATTGAAATTCAAAGTCGTTTCAGTTGCTTGCAAATAATTCCATTTAAATATATTCTTTGAAAATATGAATAGCTTTAGAGAATGTCTGCTAGCATGGTTTTTAAGTGGCTACGCTGCCATTGCATTTTGGAGTGAAACACTTTAATTCATTAGGCCTGTTCCTGATAGAGTGAAACAGTGGAGAATTGTTTTTCTATAGCCAGCTGGCTTCAGGTTGCAGCCCCACAATATTTAAAACCACATTATTACGGTACTTATTGTCCATCATTTGGAAAATTCCGTAGTGTTGCCTGGGGCTAAAAGAAAACGGAAATGGCAGAAAATGAAATTTGATGTGCAGGAACACATGCACGTACACACCAAACAGAGTCACTTGTGCCGTGCAAGACTCTAAGCACCGAAAGATACCATAAAGCACACTTACTGCCTAATACCAATCCATGAGGTGGTTACAGTGTGGACAGTCGATGATCATTCTTTACTTACCGGCATACAGTTTATTGTTTAGACAGTCCCTTAGTTGGAATTTAGGGGACTGCAGAGAGAGTTGTGGGAAGGTGAGAGGAGCAGGAGAGCTGTTTAAGATTCCAAACAGGTAGGGACGAGGCTTCAGGAGGGTAGTGGAACAGCTACAAGCACACACACACGCACGCACACACACACATGCACACACGCACACAGATGTGAGAGGGAGAAAAGAGGCAACCCATATGTGGAAAATGCTGTTACATTTTTGTGTCGAGCTGAAATGAATTAGTCTATTAATCAGCTGACAGACAGAAAATGAACGCAGAACTACTTTATGTAATTTAGCAAACATCCACCAAACATCCTTTAGTTTTTTTAATGTGATATAAATCTTTCATTTTTAGATTTTCAGTGAGCTATTTGATGACTCAACTTGGGCATCTCTCATGTTTTTTTTATATTTTATAGACCAAATGATAATAATAAAATAACAGTTGGTGGCAACTCTATTGTGTGTAGTGTACATAGACTATATTAACCAGGTGAATACATTTACTGTACACCTTAAGGTTTAATGTTTCTGCGTGCAGTCCTTTTGTCGAAACCGGTTTCCTCCATCGACAGCAGCTCCACCTGGACTCCGAAACTGAGGTGAAAATTACATCGGAGACACTGCTCTGCAACACTAGAAGGAAGTATCTTCTTTATTTCATCTATGTGTTTCAGGGCATGACCTTCAGGTTGATTTTTGACAAGACTGCAGCCTGAAACGACGGATACGTGAGCACAGAGTTTTCTGGTGCAGTCCTCCGACAGCACTGCACACATCTACATTATATATAAAGGTGCAGCTGTGGGAAACAATTAATTTGTCATACATCTATTATACCCACCATATGGTCCACTACAGTTTTCCCATTACCCTCTGCCTCCCATCATCCGATGTAAAATCAATACATGATTGAACAGATAAAGCAAAACTGGGAGGCAGTCGCAGATTCACTGTCAATGAGTGCTAAAGGTGCTGTTCAGAAAAAAATAAAACCCACAAAGGTGGAGGAACTAGTGAGAGGGGAAGATGGAGTGTGTGTGTGTTTACTGTCACCGTGGAAGAGTGCACAAAAAGAGTGTTACCGAGAGGGTTGAGGCGACGTAGGAACAGATGAGACTGTATAAACACACGTGACCCCCGCTAGTGCCGTCAGCTGTCCCAGTTGCGGCTGGGCTGTGCGCGCACGCGTGTGTGCGTAAGTGTGTAAAGATTCATGTTCCAGATGCACAGCTTGTTGTCACACAGCTGCGTGTGCACATACACACAGAAAACATTCCACACCGTCTAGAGGACATGCATAAATCATATTCATATTCCCTCTACATTTTTTTTTTCTTCTGATTTCCGTGTTGCTCAATGTGAACGCTCGAGGCAAAAGTGACACGTGCTGACTCCATAATAACTGAGGGCTTCACCGGCTCTGTGCAAGCTCACATGTCAACATGCAGCGTCATGCTTTGGTATGGCCAGACAGTCGTATGTGACGAGGACTGACCACAACTGTACAAAAGCAGATCATATTTAGGGCAGGTTATTAATTGCAGAGCTGTTGAGTGGGCACAGATTCAAGCTGTAATCGATCTAGATTTGAGAGCACTCAGGGACAGATTTGGAAGCGTGAAACAAGTCTTATGCACAAAATCCTGATTTTATGTGCACTCAGTCCAACATGTGCTCTCATAATTTCCCCCAGCAGTTTTGGCAGAGTCGAAGCTTTTAGGAACTTGGGAAGAGGCTTGATAAGAAAATACTGTCTGGATAAGCTTGGATAAGACATGTCTAAATGCTGTCTTATCTGTGTATGCCACTGTTTTGTCTGGAAACAAATGACAAAGCTAATGAACTGTAGAGAATATGGACTGTAAGAATAATGCATTAAAATAAAGTCAAAGCAAACCAAAAGACAATGATGGAGGGTCAGAGTGAGCACATGGGCCACACAGAGGGGGGAGGGATGTCACACAAGTCACACCAGAGAGTGATGCGAGCGAAATGAATCTTTGTTGTACTGGGCAATTTTTGTTACATAGGTGTCCTAAGCACTGAAATAGCTGACTCCCTTCCTGATGAAAACACTGCATCAGCCCATACATGTGCACGTAAGGTAGCTACATGCTAAGTCTTGGTTTGAAGGTTTGAAAAACTGACCACCCAAGATTTGCAAGCCCATTTAGCTCGTTTGACTTGGTTGCTGACAGGATAAGTTCAACCAGTTCATTCTCTAAAGTGTCATTCCTCTTTTCTGGAGGAGTTAATACTCCAACAGAGGAGGTAGAATAAAACCGACCGGTTCACAGCTATTTGGCACGCTGTAATAGCTTCTTCCATTGGACTCTGTGACTCTCCACCCCCTTCAGAAGTCCGTACTATCAGGACAGCTTGCTATTGGTCCGCTGCATCAATGACCTGTCCAAAGTTCACCAAACTAACTACAAAAGTAAACACGCTGGATTATTAGTTTACAGTTCCATTGACGTGAATTGATTTTGTTCCAATAGCTGTTTTAATGTGTAACTGCCACAGAGCCTCAACACTTTACACCCAGGTCAAACCTCTGGATTTTATTTTCCAGCAAGAGACACAAACTGACACAAAACTGAAAGTGTGCAAAGGAGAAGCCCTGCTTCTTAATTTCTCGTGACAACATTTCTCTTGCCGATCATAAACATCTATTACCCTCAGCTCTGTCCCTGCTCACTCCCAGAACCTGTCCTGGGCTCATAAATCTGTCCCCGTGCTTATTCAAATCTTGACTCGTTGACTGATTTCCATTTAAATTTGCTTTATGCTCTTTCGATTGTTTTCCCATTAATGAAGTTCCACACACAGGCTAAATCGTGATGTTTAGCTTCAGACTCCTTTCATTTTTTCCTCCCCTATCATTATTCTTCCTTTCGCCTTTCCCTCAATTTCACATCAAGCAAGTATTTCTCTTCTTGGCGAGCTTCTTCTAAATAAGAGCTGTTCCAAATGGACCTGCCTGATTAAAACAGCCACACACACACACACTTGTGCAAACTTTTATACACACACACTGAATAAAGTGAGGACGAAAAGCTATTTAATGAGGAATGATGCTGGGTGAAAGCGTCCCTCTCTTTCTTTTCCCTCATCACGTCTCTCTCATTCATCTCACTGTTGTCCATCGCCTCTTTATTCACCTTCCATCTTTGCACAGTCTGCTCTAATCTGAATCAGCGGGCTCTGATGGACTCTGATAGGGCTCTCCTCCTCGCTCCATTATGCCGCTCAGCCCCTTCTACTGTAAATCTGTTGCTCCTCCGTCTGCCTGTTTCTCATCCTCTCGCCTCCTTTCCCATTTTTTGTCCTCTCTCCCGTCTGCTTTCCATTGCCGCGCCTCTGATCCGTCCAGATGTTTCCACCCCCCCCTCCTTCCACACTCTCTGCCCTCCATTGGTCCACACCTGCTCCCCCGTCGCTCACCTCGAACCCTCCCCTCTCTCTCTCTCTCTCAGTCAGCAGCCGTGGGGGTCGCGAACGCATCGGAGCCGCGCCGCGCCCGCACCGCACCCGCACCGCGCCGCGTGGATCCCTGCAAAGGAAACCTGGCCGGGGCGAGCAGCTGCTGCCCAATTTGCTCATTTGAGACAATCAATGGAAATAACACTGAGGGACTATAATACTTCCAAGAGATTACACGGACACACCAGCAAACACAAAGGCACACACTTGCACACACACACTTGCACACACACACACGCTCCAGTCCTGCTAATTGTTGGCTATTAGTCTGCAAGTCTGGGATTGCATGTCTTATTAAATACAGAATTTCAAATGAGCTTCGTTAAATAAGAAAGTACTCCCCTTTTAATGAAGCTAATTTATATGGAAATTACACATAATACTGACGATTCAGCGAGAGATTTATCCTCATTGGATGAAGGGGAGGAATTAAAGAGAAAAAAAGAGTGAATAGTGACCCCCCCTCACACCCCCGCCTTAGTAGATCCATACTGTTGGATTCTTTCTCTAAGTCTGCTCTTGAAGTACACCCTCAGCAGGTCCAGGTCATGTATGTTTGAGTTGGGGATACAGCCATCAGTGTGTGTGTGTGTGTGTGTGTGTGTGTGTGTGATGGAGAGCATGTGTGTGAACCCCCCTGTCCTTGTGCTGACCCTGCAGAGCTCCAGCCTGCCTCTCTGGTTCCCACTGATCCATCATGCTGTCCGATCGGCCGGAGAAGAGCCATTACTCTGGAACAACACAGCGCATTAGCGCCGAGCTCGCAGGTGTCTCCTCTGCGCGCCGTGTCCATCCCTCACCGTCCAACGCCATGCCATGGATGTCATGTGTACAGTCAGTGTCCCTGCCAGTCAAACTGCAACAACGATGGAGCAGGACGGAGGTCTCCCGTGTGAAATCCCCCCCCCTCATGTTTGGGATAAACCCCATCAATTACTTCATTTTTGTTGCCTGGCTGCACACTGAAGTCTGTTTGAGTGTTGAGCTGCACACGGTGTGATAAGACAACGTTTCTGTCTTTCTCACTCTTCACTAGTGATTTATTAATGCAGGTCTGTATGCAGCTATACCCCTGCAGACTGCTTCTGTCCCTCAGGCAAAAAAGCTCACCGTTGCCCCCTGGTGGTAATTAGCCGAGAAGGAGGATTTGGCCAATATTTCCTCATGTCTCCTCTCCTGACACCATCCCCATAGGGTGACAGAAATGAAAAATGTTTTAAATCAGGTGTGTCTCCAGACATATCCTTAAGTTAAATAGGCGCAAAGATGTAATGAGCATGAGGTGTGTGAGTGAGGCCTCTGAAACCAGGATGTGTGTATCCATGCTTTATGAATGACATTTTCACTGCTGGTTCACCTCAGAAGTAGATAATTACCCACAGCTCTCATAATTTACCGTGCACTTTGAAACAGAAATGTTTTTTTTTTTTCCACGCAGTTACCATGGAGACAGCTCTGCTACTCAAACCTGCGGCCAGTTATGTAAAAAAAAAAAAAAGTTCAACAAGTTTGTGTAATGAATAAAAGCTTTATTCAAACATGAAATAAAAAAATAGTGACAAAGAAAAATGATCAGAACTCACGAGAATTTGCATAAATATATACCATCAGAGCAGTTCAGAGACAACAGATCTTGAAAAGAAATATATCGCAACATCTATAAACAAGCAGCAAAGTAAAAACAAATCAAAGACGATGCAGAATGAATTAATAGAATAACAATAAACATGTGTGTCTCTGCTGTGCAGGTCTTTTCTTTTTTGAAGTGATCTCATGGTCAGATGCATTAATGATTGTTGCCACCTAGAGGTTGCTCATACAGTTGAATCATTGCAGTCCTTTTTTTGTTGTTGTTGTAGTTTTCGAGCATTCTAAAATGCACACAGTTTTGAAATCGAGCAACTCCAAAAATTTGGAAATTATTGAGAATCAATGCAGAAACAGCCCAAGTGAGCAGTGTCACGGTGCTCTGACATAATGCATATTATGCGAAGAAAAAGAAAAAAAAAAGTGCATTCCTGTGGGATTATACAGGCTATTGTGTCTCGAAAGCGAGGGGTGGGGGGGCAGTGAGCTGCGGAGTCTAAACGTCTGCCGATCGTCGTGCAGAAGTGACATCCGTGACGAGCGAGAAAAGCTCACGGACGGTTTCACGCCGCTCGTCGGTTCTACGAGTGCTGAGGAACTAGCTGCAGGGCCGGGAACAAACAAAAAACACTATTGTGACCATTTTGCCCCTCTGATCACATATTTCCAACCGGTGTGAGAATAACTAGTGTCAGTATGACGGTGTGTGTTTCACTATCAGAAAAACATGTAGTTGTGAGAGCTGCAGTGTGCGCCCGCAGCATGGTGTTGACCGAGCACTGTTACACAACTGAGTTCACTTTGCTCTAATAAGGCCATGAAGTTAAATAAACCATTAGGCTAAGTCAGTTTACACTCATACCACAACGTATACCCACGCTAACAGTTCAGTAAGCTTCATTCTTATATAAAAAACAATTCATATCAATATGGATGCAAAACAAATATTCACACGTGTGTACTGAACAACAGTGAATTTCAACAGTTTCCCCTCTATAAAAATAGCTTAAAAATCTGACACATATTTTCGTACAGTGTAGGGTTAAGTCAGTTTTTTTTTTCTCTTTTACATCTGAGACAGTTTTGATAACAGGCTGGTACATAAGTCCTCCGCTCCTCCTTCCCTCCTATGACACTGCCACACACAAGACGCCAGGCTCCAAGAAGACCCCACCTGGGTCCCAACAAGGAGCGCTAAAGGGAGCAAAAAAAATGAATGGCATCTTCATCTCCTCCCCGCTCTCGACACTAAAGGCCGTCTCGCCCTCGTCCGTGCAGAGCTTCACGTGCACAGTGGTTTTTTAGTAGCAGAGAGCAGGACCCGGTCCACGAGAGGCTGGGCCCGTGGCAATGTCAGGATCATTGAAAAGGCGAAGCAGGAGGGACAAAAAACATGCCACGCTCGGCAAACAGAAGTCACAGAATCTCTCTCACACGGGGGGAAAAAAAGGGAGGGGGGCGTCCGAGGGGCAGAGACACACTGAACACATAAGCATTTAGTAACCTAGAGAACGCACGTCTATCCACAAGTCAGTGTTTCACACACAGAAGCGGAAGTGAACCGAGAGACGGGATGCGATTGGAGGACGACGAACGGGGGGGCGGGAGTCGATGAACAGATTGTCACATTTCATGCTCTGCACGCAGGCAATACGTCTTTTTTTCCCTTTTTTTTTTTTTTCTCTTTTACGAGACAAGCAATAAACGTCGTTGTCATCACCGGCATCATCATCATCATCATCATTCACGCCCGGTTAATTCACATACACAGTAGGCAAAACAATACTGTACACGCACGAGGAGTCAAGTGCACGGGTGTACGAACTCGCAAAAAAAAAAAACACGCCTCCCGTTGCACCATGGGATGTGACTTTTAGTGTTAAGTGTTGAAGAGCTCGTCCCCCGATGCCCGAGGAGAAGAAAGCGAACAGAGAAGGCAAACAGAACGCAACACAAGAAGAAACGAGTGATACAAACCACTGACGTTATAAGGACACTTGAAGAAAGATTGTATTGTTTGGATTAACTAAATGCAGTTGCTATGTACCGCTGTGTTTGCTGGTTATAGCTTCTCAAAGCATACAAAATAAAAACCATCTGTAGTATATGGCAAAAATAAATAACTCAAACCTCTTGCAGCAGTTGTAAAAAGGCCACTGAATGCTTGTGTGTATGTGCGTGTATTTGTGTGTGTGTGTGTGTGTGTGTGTGTGTGTGTGTGTGTGTGTGTGTGAGAGAGATGCAAACTCAACAGCACAGGTAGGAACGAGCCATAAGGTCTTTAGCCTTAAACCATCATGCATTTACATTACCATATAAAAGACCGAATGGCAGCCTCGAACACAGTTTCTTGCTCAGGTTTCCGATCATGCCGTTAGAAAGATTTCACTGTGTGCAAACAGTACAGCATCACAGGTTACAGTGCAGCTTCCTCACCCGGATGAGGCCCCCCCCCTGTGACGGGGGGGGGGCCGAGGTGATTATCAGGCCGGCGAGAGAAGCGAACTGAAATACAAAAAGGTGCCTCGATCCTGTAACGTGTCGGATGTCAAAGGCATAGGCTGTCAAATAATGGCAGTAAATGATCAAGAAGTACAAGCTTCAGTTTTCTGGCTGCAGCGATGCCAAATACCTAAATAGCACAAATATTCCTCTGGAGCGATTCATTGAAGATGTTTTCCTGACAACGGTAGATATCCAAGTGCTGTCTTGCAGAGCAAAAAAGGCTTTATTTAGGGACGTGAGCCAGCGGCCTGTTTCGCAAGTTCAACTGAATAAGGCCCAAAAACTTAAAATGACACCCCCTGCACACATAATCTGTACACTAACACTTTATATTAAGTTGCCCTGAAGTCAAAATTCGCTTTTTTTCTTTTTAAGGTACTGTGAAGTTAACGGATCCCATGTCAAATTACTGAAGAGCAACTCGTTTAAAGTACCCGGCGAGTGATCGTGGTTTTACACAAAAGGACACTTTGAAGAGCTAAATCTATCCTGTTAAAGCATTAAAACCAGCACTGTCCTGCCAACGTCCCGTTCGCAGAGATCCAAATCAACGACAAACATTTCGAGCCGACAGTTAACACTGAACGTTTTCAAAAAGGAGTTTCAACCCCAAAGGGACAGTTATGTAAGGTTTCTTAGTGCGCATAAACATTTGTTTTGGAGAGCAGTAGACAAAATTTGAAGTTGTGTAAAGACTTAATGTCACATTGTCAGAACTCCCTCACTCAGTTTTTCTTGTTTTTCTCTTTTGCCCCCACGTCTTCCGTCTCTACGACGCTTTGGCTTTCCTTGCCCGTGGTGACGTCTTATCGTCAGACTTCACGACCCCGTTGGCGGCGCCTCCTGACGAGACAAGTGAAAACCGTTTCAGACAAATGCGTTCGACAACGAGTGTGTGTGTGAGGCACAGACAGACACACGGGATTGCGTGAAGTCTGCCCGGCCTTTCTCGAAGTGCTCACCCCTCGCGGGCTCCCTTTTGTGAGGCTTGCTCTTTGGGCTGACCGCCTTCTTCTTTGAGGCCTGGTTCTGGCTGTGCTCCCTCCACTTTTTCAACTGGAAGTTGATGAATTTCCACATCATCCACGCCTGCGTCAGGCAGATAGCTGCCAGACAAGTCATCCTGAGGGGGCGGAGCAGACACATTTGAGGAAGCTTCATGAGTTAGAGCGACTGATCTTGTGAAGAGGAAGACAAAACTTTTAAAACGCCATGGGTAAATTAGAGAGGTGCAAGACATTAAATAAGGCAAATCTGGACTTGCCTTATGGTGAGCACATTGAAGTTGCCTTCTGCTAGGGAGAAACCCTGGTTTTCCGTACGAGGCAGCCCGAAGCCAAACGTCAGCACTGACAGTGTGAGGGTGAGGAGGCGCGCGATGACAAAAAGCAGCGCCCACAGAGTGAAACTGCAAAGGAAAAGGAAAAAAAACGGAAAAAAAAACAGGAGACATCAGGCGTCAGGTTGTTCAGATCAGACGGGACGGCACTTCTGCCCACCGAACACTAATTACAAAAAAATGACAGCTCTTTCGTTAGACGGAGAGCACGCCGGTACCCCTTCTGCTTGTTCTCGTCGCTGAAGTAGAAGAGGCGTGACGCGTGGAACAGGAGCTCCACCAGGTAGTGAGGGACCAGCAGCACCAGGCCCAGTCGGTGGAGGCTGAAACATGACAGGGCGAGGAGAGAGAGAGAGAGAGAGAGAGAGAGAGAGAGAGAGAGAGAGAGAGAGAGAGAGAGACGGCAGTTGAGGACAAGTCGGCTACGAGGGGAGCGGGAGGTGACACTGAACACCGCCAGCCACACACACACACACACACTTCCCTCACTGAAGTCTTTTAGATCAACAGTCTCAGAGGAAAGAAAAAAAAACCCAGACTGGAATCACGGGTCAAAACAGTGTATTAAATCTTGTGGTTTTAATTCCCCGTGTAGAGGAAAAGTCAGCTGATCTGGCATGGAGTTCAGATGAGATGGTTCTCACCATGCAATCACCCCACGAACTCTGAAGTACAGTGCAGCAGCTCAGCTAAAGCGCTAAA
>JBCAUF010000002.1:19178176-19193894 GCA_038406115.1 Haemulon aurolineatum | reverse complement strand
ATTTTCCCTTTGTTACTCTCAGGATTGAGCAATGGCGCATAAGCTCCACTGTTCACGTAGAAGAACACCAAAATGTAAAGACTGGTATCATGAATTCAAACTGCTTAGTGTACATGGGAGTGAAGCACACTTTTATGCTCGTGAATAATTGCTATAACGTTATGCCTTAGTGTTTTATTCAATTTGGAGCTGCAACGATTAATAAATTAGTTGTCAAAAATTAAATTCATCACCAACAATTTTGATATTTGATTGATCGGTTTGTGACATTTTAAAGAAAAAATGTCAAAGAGAAAATTTCAGTCCGGCTTTTTAAATATGAAATATTTTCTGGTTTCCTTACTCCATGATAGTAGACTGCATATCCTTAGATTTAGGCGTTTAGACGTTTGAGGATGACATCTTGGACTTTGGGAAACACTGATTTTACACAATTTCCTGATATTGTATGGACCGAACATCTTATCGAGAAAATGACCAGCAGATTACTCGACAATGAAAATAAACCTTTGTTACAGCCCCAATTCACTTGCACTACACTGAGAGTTTTCTCTGATATTTGAATCCTATTTTGCATCTGCGGAGGGGTTAAACAGTGGAGATGTAATGCAGTCTCATGATGATCTTGCAGTAAGCACTGAAATGTGTTATAAAATAGAAAGAACTCTTTTAGAGGCAGTAGTTTGCATTTGTGTTGCATTAAATCAGGCATTTATGTTTGGACATCCATCTACATATATGGAGGAGTAAACACTGTTCAGTATAATTCAGCCTAGTCACTGTGAATTACAGCCTCACATGTTACCAGAGTTAATTCAGTCTCAGCAGAATAACAACATCATGAGCGATCCCAAGATTGTATTGATGGCAGAGTTATTGTACAGGATTTCATTACATTATTCTAGCTGTTTTAGTAAAGAGTATTTTACGGCAGCTGAATGTCAAAAGGACAGCAACTAAAATGGTGCTTCATCCAGCTGTGTTTAATTATTAATGACCACTGTGACAGCAGAGGAAACCCTACACACACTTTAACGACGCTCCTCCAGCGCTTTCGAATCACTCTTCATTAGTGTTCCTTTACGTGATTTTTAGAAATATGGGCTTGTACACACGTTCGTGTCACTGGGCCATTATAAACATATTAAGGTTATTACACTAACAACAGTAATGTGGGACATATGAAGGTCTCTGCTTCCTCAAAGCAAAAAAAGTGTTTTGACTCTACAGTTACTCATTTTAGCTGCCTATTTTTCCTTTCTTTTTGTGCAGGGTGAATTGCCCAAATAGGTGAAGAGCTACAGCCTCTCTTTTCTCTGGAAACAGCCAAGAGGGAGGGAGGAGTTTAAACAAAGGCCCTCTCCACAGAAAAAAAAAATGGAGGCTTGTGCAGAGAAGCCATGGTGTCCTGCTCCTCACAGTCTACGTACATGCTGCCATTTCCACTTCTAAAGCCGTCAAATGAGACAACTGCCGGCAGAATCTACCCTTGGAAGCTCAAAAGCGTTGTCACATGGGGTTTGTATGTCAAAAATGCTCATATTAATCATGTTATTTTGTGGTTTTAGGCCTAGCTCTCTGCTTATTTTTCTTCCCCTGTCTCTGACACTCACAGTGCTGCCCCTGCCTGCACTGAACAAAGATAATTACTCAGGAAACATTTCAGCCAATCAGACGCGGCCTTCTATCCTGCCTGTGAGGAGAGCGACCAGTCAGGATCTGGCTAACATCACTGGGGCCTGATCGCCTTGCCTGAAGAGCGGAGCCTTCCCCGGCTGAGGGCTGAGAGTGTCCTCCATGTTTTATAAGTGTTGACATAACAGTGTGTCAGGCAGCCATGCATCCACAGAGGTAAGCTCTGTCTTTTTTATCTCAACTCTCTGATAACAACATGGCTTCCTTCTTGCTGTTGTGGTGATTGTTGGTTTTCTCATGACAAATGTGCACACCTTAAAATCAGTTTGGTGTGCAGGAGGAGGAGGAGGAGCTGGGGTGGATTGGAGGCCTCGCCAGGCCTCTCTGCTCCACAACGCTGTGGAGGGTGGGGGGTTGGGTAACGACTCTCACCCTTGCTCTCTCTCTGTGTCTCAGGGTCACATGGGTGCCCCAGACAACCAGGCTGCCATACAGGAGGCAGAGTGGACCATGGCAAATCCTTTTCCTTTTTTATAATGCAAAGGAGAGCTAGATTTGGAAATGGCACCCACATCTCCTTTCTGTTGTGGCAGTCTTGTGTTGTAGCCTGGCAGAGAGAGAATGGGGGATGGGCAATGGAAGAGGAAGGGGGGGGATATTATGTACCCTTTGTAAGTGGATTGCCTCTGTGCTGTTTTCTTGTGTGTCATGCCAGGCTGGGGAATAGACGTGGGGGGGGCAACAGATGTGCTTGTTAGGAGGACAGGGTATAACTGAGTAGTGGTTTTCAGTCTAATCTTTGTATGTGTGAAATAGGTTATTCTGTGATCTGGTACACATTTAAGGAAACTGCACTGAGGGTGTAGTTTCCACTCCGCATACTGGTCAGAGGACGAGTCCGCATGAAACAGATCCTTTCTGTGGAAAGGCAACACTCTTAACAATTCCTCCAGTCTTTATCTTCAGAAATGCGTTATATGTTGAGCCACGGCCTGCCCTCTGTTTACAGCCACAGGGCCCCGAGTTTACAGCCCGGGCTTCGGCAGCTCCCTCGGCACTGTTGTGAAACTGCTTCCTCCACTCCGTGATCCTCAGGCAGACAGTGGCCATTTTGTGAGCTCTTCTCTCCCAGCCCTCTCTCTCTCTCCACAGATCGGGCAGCCGGACAGAGAGACGACACGAGACGCTCCATGTGTTGTGCGTGACGTGTGCGTTTGCGTGCGTATGTACACGTATACACGCGTACATGTAACACGGACTCAGAAAATGTAAAAGTCGTGCTTTTCACGCTCTCATGTTTGCCTTCCCTCTTCTCTCTCGTGGTGTTCTGGGTTTTTTCCTGTCCCTGCACACAAAACAGTGCTGTCATTGATACGTTCAGGATTCTACAGACAGACGAGGCGTATGAGGAAACTCTTTGCTGTCGTCGTCTGATGTTTTTCAGAGCGTGGAATGTACACTGTGTTGCATCATGTATGACCGTTTTAGCAGTCTCAACCGAGCGGGGGGAAGAAAGCGTGTTTTTCCCTCCTGTTGTGGCTGACACAAGGCATGTTTCCTCTGCACAGGATGGCATTGTTACACGGCAAAGCTTCTGCATTTCCTCAGAATGACCAAATCGCTCTCTGTTAAATCAAAACCAAAAGTGAACCTTTACTACTTTATAGTAATACGTGCACGAGTGAGCCTGTTGTATAAGTGCTACCTTGATGGTAAAAAATGCGAGCAATGCGTAACGTCAGGGGTCGGGACAAATCATCGGGGCCTCTTTCTGAGCCAAAGTAGCCCATAAACAGGACCGCAGAGGTGGGATAGCAGAACCATTCGAGTTAGGCATCAAAACCATGAATATAACCCCCTGAAGGGCCTCTTTCAAATCCCCCCTTGGTTTGTGTTGTCATAATCAAGAAGGGCAAACTAAACTGGAGGAATATAAACCCTCTAATGCAGGGGGGAAATCTCTGCATTGCAGCAAAAATGCTTTTTAAGAGGAAGAGGGGAGCCTGCACACTGTGATCCGTGTGGCACAGCGCAGCCGACCAATAATGTTCCACCCTGTCGGCCCTCCAGCCAATTGCAGCTGCAGTTGAGGTTAAAGATTGACAATCAGAGGGAGAGCAGCAGGGAGGGCAAGGGCCTTCTGGAAAATTCCACTGCCATCTTTGATTCCCCCTTTGCAGCCTTATATAAAATCCAGGTCAAATCTTTGTTTTACACAGGATATTCTGTGCACACTAGTACACTTTGGTGTACTCATGTGGACGTGTTTTTAACATTGTGCATGGATCGTGCTAAGACAGGCATCTTTATGTCGTTAAAACAATTCTTTTTTGAAATGCAAACTGGGAACTTGTACCTTCTGCTTTTAATCCTACAGCTTTGGTTGATTTCAGGAAATGCAGCAGCTAATAGGACGCGTCTCTCCATTTGTCTGCATGCAGTTGTTGTCTCATGAAAGCAGGATCTATCTTGCCATTTCACAAAACCTTATAATCTCTCTTGGATTTTGTGAAGCATTGTGAATAGGATGTTTTTTAGTCAGTGGTATTAATCCCAAGTGTTTTCCGAGGCAGCTTCAGCTGAAAGAGCACAATCTAATGTTTTGCACTGAATGGTTTTCAAGGAGTGCCACATAGACAGGCCGTTTATTGATATTTGTCCGTTTGATGTGTGAAAATGATTAAGGTATTTAAGGTATGGGGAATAGCTTTGCCAGGATCTGAGTGTAGCTTCTCAGTGTTGGTCTCCGTTTCTTCAAAATGAAATCTAATTATTCTATGACAGCAGTATTCACAGAGAAGGAGGGAAGCCAAGATCGAAGACATTGGGAGAAAAAAAAAGAGAGAGAGAGAGAGATTGAGTGCTTCTCACTGAGCTGGATTTCCTCGTGTCCCCCTCTCTTGTGTTCCTCCTCTGCCTCTGTGATCGGGCCGTGAAGGTTTGTCTCGACACAGCCGTGTGTTGTTGTGTGTGTGTGTGTGTGTTTTTTTTTTTTTTTTTAAATTGTTCGACTGTAATCTCCACAGATCTCCCTGGTCCTCCTGCATGGATGTGCCAGTGCCTGAGTCTGAGCCTCGGAGTGGGGGATGGGGGAGCGGGGGGAGGGGAGCAAGCTGTGGCCTCCATTTTCTGTGACGAGAGAACCCTGCTCGTCTCTCACAGGAGTGGAATCTAAAGGCATTGAGTCAGTGTTGTTTCCTTTTTGTCCATCAGGTACTACTTGCAGAGGGGGAATACTGTCAGTGTTTTCTTGAACCCACGTCTCTCTGGAATATATCCCAGAATCTGCTGAGGATTTATTTGCCTAACTCCTTGTGTGATGGATCATAGCTCCTGATCTGAGAATGCCCTTTGGATCAGCTTGCTTTTTTCCTGCTGGTCTTCCTGTCTTCCTGGTAGCTGCAGCACTGTCTTGCCATTGGTATTGAGTGTGTGTGTAATACAGGGTTGTGGCACTTTGTTGAGCTGCTCTGGCGATGGCGGATGTTCTCTCTTTTCAAGGCTGTGGTACACGTAGCAGAGCGACTTGGCTAACGCTTTCTTATTTTCATGTGGGCCTCGTTTGTTCACTCAGTCCGGAACAGGAAGGCCCCGGAGGGGTTGGGGTGTGTGTGTGTGTGTGTGTGTGTGAGTTTGTGTGTGACTGTTGGCAGGCTGAAACAAGATACCCATATGCCATATTTTTAAAGGAACTCTGCTCAACCCATGCCTCTCGTTTTTCAGGCAAGGCGAGTTCTGATGCATTTATTATCCGAAGTTTTAGTTAGATAAGCTGTCTGTGATTGCTAGTTTGAACGCCTGAAAGCACAAGGAATGTCTGTAGAACGGCCTTGATGATTGTGTTGCTTTAGTAGCAGTATTTGGTGTTCTGTTAGGCAGAAAGAATTTCTTTAATCACTGTTAAACCTGTGAATTGTGAGCAAACATTAATACAGGTTGATGGCTGATTGGCTTTAGATGTTCGACGGCTGGGTTTGTCACACGCGATTCACTGAAGTTTTCAGGAACCTCCCCGTGGCTATAACCGAACTGACATTTGATCAACTTTGTGTGGAATGTCTCTTTAAGGGTGGAGGAGGGGACATTGGGAGCATTCTTTTACTTTCAGTAGAGAGGGGGGTAAAAAAAAGAAGCTTATCCCACAAATGTGGTTGACCTTTGAGTCGTAGCCTGTAAACCCATCATCCGAGCTGGAAACTGGAGCTGCAGCCAGTGCTGTGAACTGGTCAAGTGTGTGACCTGTCAGGGGTCCTTGCGAGGGTTTTCTTCTCGGGGCTTGTGAATAAAAGATACATCCTTGGAACGAGGCCCTCTGTTGCTCTGACAAAGGAGGAGCCAAACACTCAAAGACTTCCATTTATCGCCAGAGTCCCTTTATTCTCATCCTTTTTTTTTTCCCCCCCTCAGAGGCAATGAGAGAGAGCAGGACCCGGGAAATCAGGTTTTCCCAGGTTAGATGTGTGTATTGGGGATACTGTATTTAGATTCATAATCTTAAGATTAATATTGGCACTTTGTATACACAGCAGTGGAGGAGGCAGATGCACAATGCTTATGTAACTCAAGTATGTGTGTGAATATATCCTAAATGGAAAATATTTGCTCTGTACGTGGTGAAGATTGAGGCCAAGAATATGTTTGAAGCTTGTTAGATGGATCTATGCTATTGGTCTCCAAGAATGGGCCCAAATCCTTCGAGGGTACCCTGTTGTTACTGAAGGGGCTTAAGAGACAGGAGAAACGTATACTATTGTTGTTAATCGCCATGAGACCCGGTCCCTCCTGTAGTATGGACTGCCTCTCTCCCTGCTATAGGGCTCGTTTGTTATAAACAAAGCACGGCAAAGCTCAGGACCTAGCCGGGCTACAATCTGCAGCTGCGATCTCTCGTGAAGGACGGAGGTGCGGGGTAATGTCAGCTAAATGGCCCTATGTGTTGTTGTGAATATCAACCTGTGCTTAGCGGAGAGGAGCGTTGCCATGGCGATTATTACCATTCTCTCCCTTGAAACATAAAGACCATATTCAGACGCGTTTGTCACTGATAATATGGAGGGGATTTGAACTTGGTGCCACGATGTCAGGGATGTGCTGAAATCAAATGACAGCAATAACAATGGAAACCTGCAGAGTCCCCTATTGACAGATCCTGTGGGACCTGGGTGCCTTAGGTGGTGTTCCACTTGTTTACTGTTATGCTGATGTGGTTTCTGAACACCCTTTCTGACTTTGTGTTTGCCTCTCTTTCTGTGTTTCCCCCGTGCTCTTGTTCGGTGCTCTGCAGTCTGGCTGAGGAGGAGGTAAAGACAGAGTCTGATGTGGTAGAGGGGATGGATGCATCTGCACGATCCAAAGGTAAGTCTCTAAGGCCGAGCAGCTCGCATTAAGAGTCAAACATCCTAGGCGTCTTAGTTTCAGAGGCTGTCGTGGATATTTACTGTATGTTTCAAGGGCACCGTAATGCATTTTGTTGGTCTCATAGGACTGCAATGATAATCCATTATGCCTGGCTGCCTGCCTGTTTAGATTTTGTGTCAACACAGGGTCTAGTTGGGTTAGAGCGAGCCCTCTAGATATTTGTTACTATCAAGTGGTAATTTAATACATGTAAGTGGCATCTTCAATAGCTGCTTTTGAGATGAGTTTGGTTGCTGTCAGTAGCTGTAAATGTCATCATGATGACAAAAATCTGAAAGATGAGCGTTGCATCTGAACGTCAAATTGCTCAGCTGTTACAGGCTTGTTTGGCTTCTTAGTGAGCTCTAGGAATGTGGGAGGATGGGGTCGATGTGTTATGGATTATGATTGTTCTCATCCGCTTGATTTATTCTACAAATTTCGAAATCACTGTCACAGAACCAATTTAAAAAAAAATGTTTTTAAAGCCCGTGTGATGTGTTGGACTTGAGTGCAGTGAACAATATGCGGCTGTTTGATCATCTCTCTCCGTCCAGTTCCCGATCCACCGGGGTCAGCAGAAAGACCAGTGGTACCACAGAAGAGAAAGGTTTCGAGTCCCACCCATTCCTCCAATGGGCACTCTCCCTCAGACACCTCCCCCAGTCCTCTGAAGAAAAAGAAGAAGCCAGGGGCGGTCAACAGTAACAGCAAAGACCAGGTAAGGGCTCCAGTATACTCATTGCAAAACCTGGCGTGCTCTCAAAGGCTGTGGACTATGTTGCTGTGGACAAATGCCAATGAAGTCGCCAGCAACGGAGATGGTGCCCAAAATGATCTTAACCAATGACCACATGAGCTTGGGCTGCGTAATATCTCACCCAGCCAGGAATTCATCATGTTCCAAAGCCATAAATTGTCACAAAATGGTAAAAAGCAGGCTTGAAAAGTTCTAGATTGGGCAACTTGTTGTCCAACCTCAGTAGGGTGGTCGCTAATGAAAGGCGTTTATATCATTCTCATGTAAAGTGTAACAAATAGTTGTGTAAAGAATGCAAAAAGCCCTTCCAAGTTCAAGCCACAGCTGGCTGACGACTGTGTGAAGTGGGTGTGAATGTTGGACTGTCAGTTTTGTGAAGTTAAATGAATTGTTCCACACGGCACCACCTAATCCAGCACTGGAAAGCTGTGGGTGGAGGCGGTTATTTGACCGTCTGTACACTGGCGCCTTAGTCTCCAGCTCTAACTTAGACTACCTGAGAGGCAATAATGCAGGTAGTGACCGGGTGAACAAGACGGGGCCACATTGCCTGCGAGAGCACGCCACTTTTGATTTTGACTGTAGTATACTGTCAGCTGAAACATGTATGGAGATAGTGGATATGTCTCGTTGTGTAGGTATGAAGTGATGAATGCACGACTCTGCTCACAGTTACTTAATTATTTTTTTAAGACATTCTGCATAGCGGTGTTATTGATCACCTATTGTTATTTATACATTATGTCCTTTTGGTTTGGTTTGCTGAATGCAAGTTCTATGCATTTTGGTGATATATGACTCTGATGCATACATTTTAATTAACACATTAATGTGTTGCCGAGTGACTCTCTTTTGCCCTCCAGCCCTCTGCTGAACATGCATGATATAAAAAGATAGTTGTTGATAAATGTAAAATGTATGCTTTGATTCTCAAATAAGCTGACATCGGATTTGACCACTTTTCAAATTCTGATTCGGTGTAAGCTCACATGACACTACTGTGAACTGTAAACCATCATCTTGAGCTGTGAAAGCAGACGCATCAGTTTCTATTGATCCATTAATGTGGCATTAGTAAAAGTACTTACCAGAGATCCATGCCATGCATTGCATTTACTCTCAGGTGAAAGCCTTAAGCTCCCGCCCTAAAACCTGTTGGTTTAGTCTTGTTTGACTCACATGGTCACATGATTTACATTTATTTGCTTTATTAGGTCTTGTGTTGGGTTTATTGCCTTTACTCTATGCTGCTTACCCTGCTTATCCCACCTTACTGTTGCCTTGTTTCTGTTGCACTGCACCTTTTTGTGTTCCTGCGTGTTTTTTGAAACCTTGCCCCCCTGTTTCTCTTGCCTGCATTTCAGTCAGAGCTAAGACATGGTCCCTTTTACTATATGAAGCAGCCAGCACTCACCACAGACCCTGTTGATGTTGTACCGCAGGACGGCAGGAATGACTTCTACTGCTGGTTGTGCCACCGCGAGGGCCAGGTGCTCTGCTGTGAGCTCTGCCCCAGGGTGTACCACGCCAAGTGCCTCAAACTACCAGCTGAGCCCGAGGGCGACTGGTTCTGTCCAGAGTGTGAGGTATCTCGCTCAAGACGCGTGTGTGTGTACACAAGTGATTGTGGGACCCGAAGCACAATCTTGCTTGTTTAGTTGACCAAAGGGGTGTCAGAGTATGTGCCATGAGCGGCCAAAGAGGACGAACACATCTGTGTAAACATCTGCTTTTGTCTGTGGTCGATCCACAAACTTAAAGAGCGTCTTGGCTTTCCATGACACATGGTGTGACACCCCTGCAAGCTAACTGCTCACACTACAAGTCTGAGAGATGTTTGACGTTTTGATCTGCTTCTTTAAATTTAAGAAACCTTGTCATGCAAATATTCTAATTGGCACAATTTTGATCATTTGTACAAGCTAAAACAGATAATGTAAGCTTTATAAGTAACATTAACATCAACATGCAGATCTTTTGTTTGCTGTTGTTATTTTAATCATATGGCTATTAATACGATTAAATCTGAAACTTTTTGTTGTTGTTGCAGAAAATAACAGTTGCTGAGTGCATTGAAACCCAGAGCAAGGCAATGACGATGTTGACAATAGACCAACTGTCCTACTTGCTCAAATTTGCTCTCCAAAAGATTAAGCAGCCTGGGGTAAGACTTGTAAAGATCCATTGATCGCTGGTTTAATAGGTGTTTTATAATCTTAAGAAATTGTTATATATTAAGTCACAAAAGTCCAGGAAATAAATCAAGGAAATAAGACAGCCAAATTTTGGCTAATGCATCTATTCCTTTTTTTTCTCATATTTGAAACTGAGCAGACTGAGCCCTTTCAGAAGCCTGTGTCTCTGGAACAGCACCCAGATTACGCAGAGTACATTTTCCACCCCATGGACCTGTCTACTTTAGAGAAGGTAAGAGTATTTATTTCCTTCTTATCGGCACATAAAAATGATAAAATCGTAATGTACAAAGTAATATTCAGAAAAGTCTAAATGGAGACAACAAAATGTTCTCAGGAGAGGCCAACACAAACCCAATAAATCTTTTTGATTTCACCCTTTTCATAGAATATCAAAAAGAAAATGTATGGCTGCACTGAAGCCTTTCTTGCTGATATGAAATGGATCTTACACAACTGTATCATCTACAACGGAGGTAAGCCACTTTGAAATACAATATATCATTAATGTCTCTTCTCTGCTAATTTACAACAGGAAAACATCAATTGTGCTTGTGACTTTTTTCCAGGTAATCACAAATTAACAGCAACTGCAAAAGTCATCGTCAAGATTTGTGAACATGAGGTAAAGACACTTTACAAACTTAATAACATCAAAGCCTCTGTTCATGTGTCTGGATTTTATGAATTTGTTACATGTTTGTGATTCACTATGTCTTTGTAGATGAATGAGATTGAGGTTTGTCCAGAATGCTACCTGTCTTCATGCCAAAAAAGGGACAACTGGTTTTGTGAGCCATGTGTAGGTCTTTACACAATCTTGAATATTATATTTAAGAAGTGTTTCTACTTTTTGGTTTAGATGCGAAATGCTGAACTATTGTGCTTTGTCCTTCATAGAGTCAACCCCACCCTCTGGTCTGGGCTAAGCTCAAGGGCTTTCCCTTCTGGCCAGCAAAAGCACTTCGGGAAAAGGATGGGCAGGTAGACGCACGCTTCTTTGGCCAACATGACAGGTGGGATGAACTTTGAAGCACTGTAGAAGATAACTTTGTGATTAAGGCTTGTTGGACCAAAATCTAAGCCAAGATTCATCTCCTGGCTATTCTCAATTGGTAAATAGTTTGTTGTGCTTTTCATTGTGCTTTTATCTAGAGCCTGGGTGCCCATCAACAATTGCTACCTCATGTCCAAAGAGATTCCTTTCTCTGTGAAGAAAACAAAGAGCATTTTCAACAGTGCCATGCAAGAGATGGAAGTATATGTAGAGAACATTCGCAAGAAATTTGGGGTCTTCAACTATGCACCCTTCCGCACTCCCTACACACCCAACAACCAGCTACAGATGCTACTGGACCCCTCCAACCCCGGTGCTGGGACGGTGAAAACAGAGAAACCGGATAAACTTCGCTTTAACTTTGATATAACTGCGTCTCCTAAGATGGTCCTCGGCAAGAGTTCCACACCCAGTAGCATGAGTCGAAGGGTCTCCATGACGGACATGCCTCGGTCTCCCATGAGCACCAACTCCTCGGTACACACAGGGTCTGATGGGGAGCAGGAGATGGAAAAGGCCAGCAGGAATCCTGCCTTTCATTACAGCACTGGAGAGGAATCAATGGACTGTACGGGTAAATAACTATTAAAGTAGCTATAGCTGATGTTGTTATAATGGCAATATATCAAATGATGATGTGAAAATAATTTGAAAAGGGTTGTTCATTGAGATAAACCAACAGAGGAGGGCCTTTAAGAGCTACGTAGTGAGTTTCGGCTTACTGTTGTCCAGGCTACAACTTCACTGTTTTGGGTCATTTGACCACTGTTTTCAGCTGAAAAGCTCTAGAGAACCATTCTACACTACCCACTCAGCATGAAACGGCAGACAGACACAGTTAACAAGTGGCTGATGAACATCATGGAGCATTTAGCTAAAGCTAAAGAGTCAGATATGTCCTTCAGGAGAGACAGCTAAAAAAATAAAAAGTAAATATTGGACTAATTGAAATATTCACAGTGTGCCCAAACTATGACTTCACATGAATGATACTGTTGTTATTTACATGCCCAGCAGTTACAGAGCAACTAAACTTGAACTTCTTCCTTCCTTTCTTTGTAATCACAGCATCTCCTGTCTCAGGGAAGATGGGTCCTGCAGGCAGCGTCACAGGCAGCCCAAAGCCCTTTAACCCTGGACTGGTGCCCAAGCAGGAGAGAACTGCAGGCACAGGTGGCATCCTGAATCTCAACCTGGGTTAGTGCAAGTGCAGTTACACTGTGATGATGTTGTCATAAAGGCTAATAATCAACATCATTGTCGTCTTTATCATATTGAAGGTGTTGTAATGTTGAATTTGTGCTGAACTCGGATATGTAACTGTTCCTTTCAGATCGGGTGAAGGCTGAGATGGATCTGAAGGAGCTGAGTGAGACCGTGCAACAACAACAGCAGCAAAATCAGCAACAACAGGGAGGGTCAGCTTCCCTCACCACCCCAAAGAGACCCATCAGGAGCCTGGACAAGACTATTGAGAGTTGCAAGGCACAGCTCGGTACATACACAATCACCTTGTGCTATTTTCTGCTCTGTCTCACAAAAAGCTCTTTTAAAAACATTAAATCAAGAATGTTTGTTTCCTCGTACAGGAATAGATGAGATTTCCGAAGATGTGTATAAAGGTGTGGACCACAGTGACTCCGAGGACTCTGACAAATCTGACTCTAGTGACAGCGAGTATCTCAGCGACGAGGAACACAAGCCAAAGAGCTCCACCCAAGACGACAAAGACAAAGCCGAGAGAAAAAGGCCCAAAGCAAGCACAGAGGGAGAGGTCAAGGAGGGAGTTACAGGGACAGCGGATAAACCCACCCCTGAACCTCTGCTCAAAGACAAGCAGGGTAGCAATGGTCCAGATAGGGACCTCCAGGACAAGCCCAGAACGCCCCAGACACAACCCCTCGCTGACAAGCCCAAAGCCCCAGAAGAGGGCAGAGCAGCAGCCTCCACATCAGTGGGGGAGCAAGACTCTGATTCTGAAAGAGAGCTGGTGATTGACCTGGGGGATGAACATGGCCGTGACGCAAAGAGGGCGAGAAGAGAACTTGGTGCTTCTGCTGCCAAAACCCCCAAAGAGTCCAGTGCTGCCAAGATGGAAGGTGAGGCATTTGACACTCCTCGATATGCTGTCTGTGTTTTCTCCTGTGACTTTCATTATGTTGTGTCTCTGGAGAAGGACAGTTGGCAGGAAAATATATCTGTTATAATAGACACAGTGAGGTGCAGACTAGTGTGAGCTTCACTGCAAGTCAATCAGAATTACAATGTGTCACACAACTCTTCTCCAGTACACCATGCCTTATGCACCTGCTTAAAGTGTTCTTGGCCATTTGTCTTCAGGGTAGTGTCTGAATAAAGTTTTCTGTAAAATAAGACAAATTCTATATTCTTCACAACCCCATTTTTCAAAACAAGGACGGGAAGCCCTTTTGTTTCTAAACATTTATGGATAACCCTTACTAGTCAAAGTTTGCAGTTGATCATAATACATTCGTTAAAGCCTTTACACTGATGTAGCATTGCAGTTGTATAAAAAGTATAAAAATCAATTGCAGAATCGTTTGCAATTGTTTTTTTTGTTCCCTGCACTCATCTACCGTGTCAAAACTTGGCACCTACATTACCCAGAGAGCAATTCATCTGACAACAAATTGCTCAGACATTTGGGTGTGTTATGCTAGCCGCTCATGCAGCCTTGGTGCCGCTAGCCTCAGCAGAGATGAGGAGCGCCCCAAGGTGGTCTGCTAAGCTCCTTTCCCTCCCACTTCACACTCTTCACTTTCACAGTTGTAGTCATCAGTCCCAACTGATGTTGACTCAAGTGACATCACTGTAGCCTATTAGTGGAGTGCCCCTTTAACTAAATTTCCAATTGTCCTCCACAAAATCCTATTCCATCGGGGAAAATAGTTTCCAGTAGACTCTAAAAAAATAGCTTGAAGTGTGATTTCCTCTTTTCACTCTCTTCGCCCTAAAGTAATTTAGATACCCAGAATGCCTCACTCTCAAGGAGCAATGTTATTTTCTTTCTGCTCAGGTAAAGTGCCTTCATCTGCTTCGGTGGCCACACCATCACGGGAGGCTGCCTCTAACCTGAAAGACTCTTTGCAGCCCTCCATCACGGCGGCCCTCAACCTTGTTTCCACCGCTGCATCTGGTCAGCCGAGTGCCACCACAGCCACCAGTGGGTCCACCAGTTCCCCCTCTCCTGCCTCCACCACAGCCCCCACAACATCCCCAGTACCTGCAGCTGCAAAGAAACAGCGCCCTCTACTGCCTAAAGAGACAGCTCAGGCAGTGCAGCGGGCAGTGGTTTGGAATCCGACCAAATTCCAGACGTCGTCTCAGAAGTGGCATATGCAGAAGGTGCAGAGGCAGCAGCAGCAAGGAGATCAGTCACCGGTGCAGACACAGTCCCAGAGTCAGGGGCAGACACGCAGCCCACAGCAGCTGCAGTCACAACAGCAGAACTCCTCCTCAAGTACCCGCTATCAGACCCGGCAATCAGTCAAAGGTATATACACCAGCATAGTCATTCATCTGAACACGGTATCATCATTTACCATAATGCAATAAATTGTTCAATTCAAAAAAATTTACAATTTCCATTTTTTTGGTTTATCACCTGCAGGGCAACAAAAAGACCCGCCTCAGGGTACTTCCTCATCAACAGCGGCCCAGGTCACATCTGGAAGCTCCTCTTCTTTCACATCAGGAGACTTGCAGATCCCCACAGTCTCAGCAGACGTGGCTGCAGATATAGCCAAGTACACAAACAAAGTAAGTTGGAATCATCTTCTCTGTGATTAAATATGTGAAATGAGAGGAGAACTGCACTGCATTGGCGGAGGCAGTTTTACTTCATCAGAAAGTTGAATAACTGCTCTGTTCACTTTATTTTTACAGGCTGAAAGTAGTTAAAACTGTGAACTAAAATCATATGTTTTTTGCCAAAACTCTGCAGATCATGGACACAATAAAAGGGACAATGACTGAAATCTACAATGACCTTTCCAAAAGTACATCAGGAAACACAATCGCAGAGGTAAATTGTGACATATAGATTCAATCTTATTAATGTAGATCATACAGAGCATGTTGTAATCTCTGTGTATTTTTGCCCCCAGATTCGACGGTTAAGGATAGAGATTGAGAAGCTCCAGTGGCTGCATCAGCAAGAGTTGTCAGAGATGAAGCACAATCTCGGTAAATTTCCTCCCTGCAGGAATGTGTCACCACACGTCCTGGGAGTTTATTGTACTGTTATAAATACAGAAGTTTCTTTTTACACACGGTATGTGTTTCAAGTTGTTTTGATTTCTCTCTTAATTGCAGAGCTGACAATGGCAGAGATGAGGCAGAGTCTGGAGCAGGAGCGAGAACGGTTGGTGGCTGAGGTGAAGAAGCAGACGGAGTCTGAAAAACAGCAGGCAGTGGACGAGACCAAAAAGAAACAGTGGTGTGCTAACTGCAGGAAGGAGGCCATCTTCTACTGCTGCTGGAATACAAGTTACTGTGATTACCCGTGCCAGCAAGCCCACTGGCCAGAACACATGAAGTCCTGCACGCAGTCAGGTAATATAAACACAGCTAAGTGTTAAAATGATAGTTCACCCAAAATTCAAATTTCACTCATAACATACTGGATGCCATGTCGGCAGAGCGCTGCAGTTA
>JBCAUF010000002.1:19162754-19177810 GCA_038406115.1 Haemulon aurolineatum | reverse complement strand
CTTTAACGTCTGTTGACTGAAAGGTGTCACGCAGTGGTTTGGCAACTGTATTAATGTTGTCTACCAAAGATACAAACATGAGGAAGCACACAAACATTAAAACATTGCTCAAGTCTTTTATTGTTAACTGTTTACAATGAATTTAAGCAGAATAGGGGCCAGCCTAGGGGCACTTGTATTTTTCTCAGAGCCTTCCTTTGAGTTGTCTCTATGAACGTTTCCGCAGTTCACTGTTTGTGCTGCTGCTTGCTGTTTCAGATGAAACTTCTGGTATTTACTCAAATTTACCAGAGTGCTGTGACAAAACTAAAATGTAATTTGACATGCAGCACGCAGCAGTAAATTTGCATCGGTTAGGTCATCTCTCCAGTTACAACAGTCTACTTTGTACTGTAAGGCAGATCCTTCACCACTCTTACTGTACTATATTCATGCTACATTGTCTCTCCATTAATGTCACATATAATGAACATCACCACCCCAAACACAGCCTGTATCCATGTTATTACTCCTATAAACCAAACCCCCATGGGCGGTCTTCCCAAGCACTCGCTCCTTCAAAGGTCCACTATAGTGTGACTTTGCAATACAAATACCAGTGGGTTACCTCATCATTGTTTTATGGACATAACTTTGCCTGATTGGTTAAGGCAAGTTTTGCAAGTGCACACAAGAAGTTATACTGTGTGTCCATGTTCTCATTTTATGTTCTGCTTTTCCTTCCAGCCACAGCGTCACAGCAGGAGTCAGAAGCAGAGCCCAACTCAGACCCCTCAGTCAAATCATCAGGCCACTCTCCGGCCACACAGACCCTGCCCTCAGCAGCAGGATCCATATCAGACAAAAGCAACTCTCCCACATATATGGACAAGAGCAAGGACAGTGCTGGTGTTACTGTAACCTAACTGCTACACTACGGACATTCTCGCACATTTTGCAAGGCTGCGGGGCTTCTCGTATCAAACTTACAGCTTGAGGGCCTGCACCTTTGTGACAAATCACTTTGATTTTTCCATTCCCATATGTACATCTTTTTGGTGGACATTTTTTGGTTCATGTCTCATCTCTCACAGTTTCCACAAGTCCATGTTCAGGTGGATTCAACATGTGAAAGTAGTCTGTCTTGAGAAATAAAATGTGAGTCTGTATGTTTTCATACTGTAGTTTTGTTATAGCTCTGTTACCACTTTGTTTCAAGTCTGAGGAAGATTGTATGAACCCACAAAATATTTGCTATATTAACACTTTCAATGCTGCTCTTAAGTACTTCATTGCTGTTTTACTTTGTCAACAGCTCTCCATATTATGAGACAAAAAAATTAAACATCCATCAACAGTTGATACTCATATGTCATGGTGCCATCAGAGGTATTTTGAGTTATGCAAGTTTCATCTTTTTTATTTTAAACCATGTCTGCTTCATGTCAACTGAGGTTTTTTCAGTAATGCAAGTTTAAACATGTTTTCAACTATTTCCTCTTCATGCCAGCAATGGCATTTTTGGCTCATACCAGTTTTGTATTGTAGTTCCACATTGTATAGACCTACATAAAAAAAAATTCTGTGATTTATCAAAAAGAACTAAAAAATTTAAACTGTACAAAGTTTTTGTAAGAAAATACCTGAACAATATTTATAGTGTTATATGTTTTTATAGTATGTTTAATGAAATCACATTTCTATGTGTCTAAACAAAGTTATTTGAAAATAAATTACTTCACATGAATGTCAGTTCTGAGCAAAGTCTCTGTTAACCGGTTATCCAAAGCTGATGTAAACCCTGATCAGACTGTGTCTAAGAACTGGGTAGGCATAAATAGAAACTGCATTTTGGCTGGATATTATTTCCTGTGAGCATGTCTGTTTTGAGCTTGTGTCTCGTTCGTGTTTACATACAATAAATGGACTCGTGAAGAAAAATAAAAATGCTCTGATCAACTTAGTGCAGTGAACCTTGATTAATTTATAGACCTCTTTCTATGAAAATGACCACAGATTAATCAGTGATTTTCCCACGGGATCTGGGTGAACAGGAAACCACCGTGCTTTCCGTCTGTGAGAAGTTCTCGCGATACTACGTACCAGCAAGGCAGAGAAAATGGAAGGCTGAGCTAGCTAGCTAACTGAGCGAATCCCTTAGTAACTGGAAAGCATGAATGTATATTCAAGGTATGATTTCAGTTTTCCCCACGGTTTGGCTGTGCACGCGTGCTACATTCATTCCTGCGTCGGAATCGTTTAAGACAACGCAGCGTGTTACATCTGTTAGCAAAGCAGTGTAGCAGCTAGTGGCTAGCTAGCTAACTTAGCTACAGAGAACAATGTCGGCCGTCCCAAGAAACGACTCCTCTACTCTCTTCACGGATTAAGTTTTGGTGTTTGCAGCGTTGCAGAGCAAACTCGTTTCGTCCTTGCGGTTTTCCACTCGAATGAGGTCTGGTAGTGAAACCATTAAGGCTATTGTTTCGTTTCTAGCTTGCTAACGAGTGTAGTTACATTTAGAGTACAGGACAGTGTAGACTACCCAGATAACCCACCGCTCCCGTTAACTAGTCGCCTGAGAAATAAATCACCTGCATAGGTATCAGTTTCATTTGGATGATTTCTTTGAGCACCAGACATAATGTGGACGTCATGAAACACAAAGGCTAAATAATGTCAAATTAATGTCAACACTGAGTACATTTTCTAAATAACAGCTGGACTGAAGCGAGAATATGTTTTGGGACAAGCTTGGATCCATGTTAATTGAACATAATGTTAGAAGCTGCATACTTAACACGACTAACTAGGTGTAACAACGCCCAAGTGTTGTTCCAGTGAGCACAGCACGTTAAACCATGGTTAGACTAAATGTAAACACATGGGTAGTTGGCTTTACATTCGTTTATTCTCTAATGAAATTATATAATGTATGTAGTCATAAGGAAGTTGATTAATATTCCATGTTTCCACGTGTCAAATGTGTTAGAACCAATGTCAGCATTATTAATATCACCATCTGTAAGCCAGATCTCCAAGTTGATTTGACTGAGTCTGGGTCCAGGCTTATAGATGCAAATATGCACCCAGTGGCTCAATAGTTAAAGCAAACGCAGCCTGATACAACAGTTCTGCAATAAATCCTACTGTCGCAGACATTTTAACATTAAAACTGTACCACAATACAAACAGAACTAAAAGGCAACATAATTTTTATGAAGGTGTATCTATTACAGCATCTTTGTACTAAAATGCATTCATTTTAAGATTGGTAGCAGTTGAGCACATTTACATTGGAGACATTAGGTTTTGAATAAGCCACTTTGAACAGGACATGTATTTGCTATTGCAATTAATTGTCAGAGTATGTGTTTGTGGCTAATTATTGACTCATAATCTAATGTGGATGCTTTGGCGTATTTATCCAGGTGCAAAGACAGACAAGGAATGACAGTTTGCACATCCTGAGAATAAGGCATCGACAGCTATCTGCTTGGTCACAAAGGTACCTGCATTTAGCACTCCACTCCAACTTTTCCAAGAGTCGACATTTATTTAAATGTTTGCACTAATGAAGCATGTCTTCTGTGTTTTGACAGCCTTGTCACATATTGATGTCAGTACGGACCTAATGGAAAATAACAGCGTCACTGATGATAATAATTCAGGTACCACAGACCTATGAGTTGCTAGAAAAGAACATGAAAGAGATTAGGGGGTCAGTTTTTGTTGATGCTATTTCTTCCTGTCTTTCCATAGAAGAACAACAAAACCTGTCAGAAGGGGCAGAGTCGAGTGTCAGGCCATCCCTGTCTCAGGTTAAAAAGTCCTGGGGCTTTAGGCGGACCACCATTGCCAGGAGGGAGTTCATGGAGGAAGTTGGAGACCTAACTCACAGTCCTCCACCTGCACGCAGAGGCAGAAGTCGTCGAAACAACCAGACACCTCAGGCTGCTCCAGGAACCCGTGACTCCCAGAGCGCCACTCGCACAACTAGGAGTGTCATAGATGACCTCGAGTGGTCTGCCCCGTCCTCGCCTGTATCTGAGGAGAGCAAGCCACCCTCAGAAGCCTCTGCAGGCGGGAGCCTCGACCCCAGCTTATGGCAAGATTTTGGATCCGCCTTCCACACGGCCTTCTCACTGCTCGGCGGCAATGAGGGCTTGTCAATGGAAATGCCGGACTCTCTGGCGGCCCCTGACATTTTGGAAGCCACCAGTGCCATTGAGGCCCCTCCTCCACAAGATCAAACCGAGGCTCCCAATAACATGGAGTCTCCTGATGACATGGAGGTCTCGCTGCCTGCTGCTACTGACAGTGTGGCCAGAGGGGAAAATGATGACGTGGTTTTGATATCAAGTCAAGAAGAGGACAGTGATGAAATGACTCTAATACAGATTAAGGAGCAGCTGACATCTAAAGCCAGGCTGGGGGACACAAGAGCCAGAGCAGGGAAAGGTGGAAGAGGAAAGGCCAGGGGAAGGGGAAGAGGCAGAGGAAGAGGTAAGGGCAAAGGTAGAGGAAGGGGCAGAGGGAGAGGCAGGACAGTGGAGCTTCAGTCGAGCATTGGAGGCGATGTGGAGGACAGTGATGATGAGGTGGTGCTTGTTAATCCAGCTGAACAGCAGCTGCAGCCACTGCAAGAAGAGGAAAAAATGAACGATCCCCACAGCCCTCCTGACATCGACCTGTCACCGGCTCCCTCTGTCAGTCTGAGTCCTGCTCAGCAACCAAGCTCAGACTGCATCATCATAGATTCTGTAGTAGACCAGACTACAGATGTAACTCCTGGCCAGTATGATGATGCACCTGAGGAGGAGGAGGAGGAGGAGGAGGAGGAGAAGAAGAGAGACAGTATGAATGCAGCAGAGCATTCAGGCATATCAGACTCTGAGGGTTTTAACCCCAATGCACTGTACTGCATCTGTCGACAGAAACACAATAAAAGGTACATGCTCACTTCTGGGAATAAGATCTCTTGGGCTTTTGCAGGCCTCAACCATCTGTCAGTTTCACTTCCTGATAACCATTTTGCTCACTGCTTTTAGGTTCATGATCTGCTGTGACAGTTGCCAGGAGTGGTTCCACGGCAACTGCGTCGGTATCAGCAAGATGCAGGGCCGTAAGATGGAGAGGAATGGGCAAGAGTACATCTGCCCCCCTTGCACCACAAAGAAGCAAAGCCAGCTCCAACCTGAGCCTCGCCCTCAGGCCGAGCCTGAGCCCAGCTTTCCTGAATGCTCGACACTAAGTCCCTCTGGTGAAGAAAGGGAGGGGTATGAGGAGCAGCAAACCCTCAAGGTTAGAATTGCACTATGGATTGCCAGTGATCTCCATGTGGCTCACTGCCCTTAGTGACAACAACATATAAATAGCTTTTGAACCTGTTTGGAGCAGTAGACTCTGTGACAGTAAATGTGTGATTATATCATCACAGCATTACATTTGTGTCATTAGTCATATGCCAATTTGCATGACGGAAGTCTGGTCTTGGGGTCTAATATCAAACTCTGGTTTCAGGAGACTGTAGTGGTGGTGGAGGATGAAGTAGAGAAGGAGGCTCCTGAAATGAGGCCAGAGCCTGAACCCGAAGCTGAGATGGCGACGGACAGCTCTCTTCCGCTGTGCATTGGGCCTGGTTGCTCCAAACAAGCTCTGCCAGACTCTGTTTACTGTGGCACTGACTGCATAATTCAGCATGCTGCTGCTGCTATGAAGACTCTTTCTGGCCCTAAGGTCCCGAAGTCCAGAGGACGGGCACAGAGAAAACCTCCTACTGCCAAACCCACTGCAAAGGTAGGTAATTTCAACATGGAGAGATTTGAGATTGACTTTTAAAATGTATAGGGAATATGGATGGAACTGAATATTATTTTCAAAGCCCAAGATGGCATCCTCAAAATTGTGCAATTTATTGTCGTAGAGGAACAGAGAAACAAAAAAATAAGCGTATAAAAAATCTCAAACCAATTTATTGATTATCAAAATAGTTGGTAATTCAGGTAATAGTAACTGATTAATTAAACGCTGCAGTTCCTCATGGTTATGTTTTCTTGTTGAGTCTTTTCTACATTTGGTGTCTGATTCAATGTGAAACAAGAGTGTAAAAATCCTTTCTATACTATGAAGTATCTTTATTTTCTGACAAATGTTTTCATCACAGGGTCAAAGGTCGAGTAGGATGTCTAAGAGGTTAGCAGGAAAAGCTGAGGCGGAAGGTGAAGAGGAGGAGATGAACGAGGATGATGGGGGGCAGAAGGAGGCTGCATCTCCCTTAACCTGCGACCCCAATCTCACTGATGCTCAGGCCACTTCCATACCATCATCTTACTTTTACACAGCGTGTATGTATCATTTGCTACTCATACATATTCAGACCATACATCAGTTTACACATCATACACTGGCTTTACAGATTTTCTTTCCTCTTTAAATCATGGCAATGCGTAACACAATCATACACAAGCACGCACACACTCGGATGCACACACACCCTCCCCCTCTCTCTGGGATTACTGATAAATAGCAGGGGTCAGCAGTGGGTAAGTATGTTCACTTTTATAGTTTTTGTTGATTCTAAATGCCAGAAATGTGCCAAAACAGTTTTGACTAGTCAGGATTCAAATATTCAACTCAACACTTTCCTTTAAACCGGTTTCATAACTGGAAACTAACTGCAACACACAGCAACTGTTTGGGGTAATGCTGGGTCATTGGAGGGGCTTTACTGTGTTTGGTCTTCGTGTATTGAAACACTGCTCCGATGTTCGTTTTGTCTCTCGCAAACTCAAAGGTTCTCACTGAAGAATATACATATGTGCTGCAGAACATGCCAATCAGTCACTGAATGATGAACATGAATTGGAAGAAGCTTTAGTTGGTATAACAGAAGGCTTATCACATCAACTCTTGTGTCTGGAAAAATGGCTCATACAAAATGACCTCCATATGGCTTATGAAGAATGAAGAGTGCTTTACAGTCGAGGTTAGGGGTGTGCTCCTCACCATAACCTAACCAGTGCTCATATAGCACCCAGTATGTTTTCACATGGACACATTGCTCATCATGTGAAATATTGAACTGCATAATTCTTTTTTTTTTCATACTCCCTCAAAGTCAGTTTTAACAACTTTTTAAAATCAAATGCTCAACAAATTCCCATTGCACACATGGAGACGAAGAAGCTTTTGCTGCTTTCAGATCATTTCAGATGATACATTTGGTTTAGGGTTGTTTTTGTTATCTTCTTATGCCACACACTTGACACAACATGTTTTGCACACTTTTTTTTCCACATACTTGACGCCTGAAGGAGGTCTGTCTGTATTTATTCAAATGGAGTGCACATGCCAATCAGCCATAATATTATGACAACTAACAGATGAAGTGAATACTGTAGCACTGATGACGTCGTTCTCATGGCACCTTCCAGGCAACAAGTGGATGTTTTGTCCTCAAACTTGGATGTGATGTGTTAGAAGCAGGAAAAATGGTCAAGCGTAAGGATCTGAGTGACTTTGACAAGGGCCACGTTGTGATGGCTAGATGACTGGGTCAGAGCCTCTCCAGAACTGCAGCTCTTGTGGTGTGGTTTCAGAGGTCAGTACCTATCAAAAGTGGTCCAAGGAAGGAGGAGCGATGAACCGGCAACAGCCATGGGTGGCCGAGGCTCATTGATGCACTTGGGGAGCGAAGGCTGGCCTGTATGGTCTGATCCAACAGACGAGCTACTGTAGCTCAAATAACTGAAATCGTTTGTGCTGGTTCTGATAGGAAGGTGTCAGTACACACTGTGCACAGCATTTTTTTGTGTATTGGCTGCAAATGGGGGACCTACACAATGTTAGGCAAGTGGTCATAATGTTATGGCTGATCTGTGTATGTCTTAGTGAAGCTGTCCTTATATCAGTATTTAGGAAACTAAATGTTGGCAAAATTATTTTGTCGTGATTAGCCAGACAAGTTTTTCACCTTCAAATCGAGCACAGCTCAAAAAAGATGGTCAACAAGAATTACTTGCGTAGCTAAACAGCTGCTCTAACAGACATCGATAAAACAGCTACAGCCCTAAGCATGTCTTCCCCCACATCAAACCTTTTTCAACTTCTCAGCACCACTGAATACATTTGCTTTGTGAGGCCTTCATAATGATGTTGTGGTGCTACAATGTTGGGAAGGAACATCACCTCTTCAAAACTTTAAAGTTGTCCATCTTTTCAAGCAAGGACCCCCCATGTTCAAGCACCAGCAGTTTCTTTCCACGTACATCACAATCATTAGTAGTCTTTTTTTTTTGGCAGTTACATAAACCGCTTAGGAAGTAAATTCACCTAATTGTTGCACTCAATTAATGACATGCACTTCATAACATACATACAGCGTAACATTTTACAATTTTCCTTGTCCCTGTGTCATGCTTACAAATACAAATGTCCATGTATCTCAGGGAAAACATTTCCATCAAGTCTCTTGGTGCTGGAACTTACAGTGCTTTATCCATCAACACTCAACATTTAACACATTCTTGGACCAGTTGTTGCAAAGACACATCAGTACTAGCTTTGATAAGATTCTAAGTGAATAGGGACCGGGCAGGACTGGTACACAGGAGGAGGAGGAGGAGGAGGAGGAGGAGGAGGAATTGACTTCTTGCTGCTGCAGAGATGCAGGGAGGACTGGAGGATTCATCAGTGCAGATGCTAGAATGAGTTTCCACTTCGGGGAATGAGAGATTTGTCACATTTCCATGAAGATGACTTCAAGGTGTCAGCGGGCCACCATCGGGAAAATGCTCCATCGTTCTCACCCTCTGGGAAAAGACCCCACCCCGTTGGAAATGAAGAAAGTTCACCACACATGCATACAAACTCTAGGGATGAAGGATAGGCACATCTTAAGTAACTGAGTGGGTCATATGAAGTCACATTTAGTTCTCAACCACACACAACCATGGCCCTGACATTCTGAACCCCTACCCCCCACATTTTTGGGTACTCATGCATCTACCTTTCTCCATATATCTACACAAACATACAGACAGCAACAAACATCATCTCTGTTCTTGAAAACAAATTTCACATTTCTGTGGTTTCCTTCGAGCACTGACTCTGAATCATTTCTACGTTCCAATCTTTGCAACTAGTTTGAAATTGGAATAAGTGCAGTTTCACCTTACGTTCACAAGTACACTTTACAAATGAAAATACACACAATTAAGGTGCATACAGCAGATCGTAGGTCTGTTTTCGTTGTTGCAGTTTGTCGATTACCAGCAGACGCTCATATCAGAGGGTTATATTAATATTATTATTATTGTTTTTACAGTAATATGATGGAACTAATTGTTCAGTGAACCTAAATGGTTAATATAACAGAGAGATTTGTGCATTGCCATTAAGTTCTGGTTTAAAGGTGTTAAAAGCAGTGTTCACATTTCCTAATTTCTCATTTTAGTCTAAAAGTTCAAAGCTATAACACATATAATGACCATGTTTACAAAACTCCCTTGCAAATAATGTGAAAGCCTGTAAAAATCGATCCTTACTTCAAGGATGTAAATTATAAAGCACTCCTGTCCCCTTAAAAAAATGATTTGTAAAGCTTGTCCTTAATCACAACTGAAAAAAATCAATTCTTGTGAAGTCACTGAACTGTCACATTGATTAGCCAATTATTATTAAGCCCGTTATTAATACTGTTTCTCAGTGAAAAAGCTTGCAGGACGAATTGCCCTTGAAATTTATACAGCAAAACAATATAAGAGCGTTAACAAAATAAAAACAAGTAAGTAGTTCCAATGAAATTAATGATTTAATGATGGAATGTGATTAACTACTTCTGTATTGGGTGGTGGCAAAAGTTAGAAACATTGGCACCAATAAACATGAATGACTAGATATCAAAATGGCTATGTAAGAGAATATTAAATACTTTTATTTGGGTAAACTGACTCTTAAAATTTAGCAACAACTAAAAGAGTGACAGGGAAGGTGCGTCATCTGTCAAGACGTTAGGAACTTTGATAATAATCTTGATATGCACTGACAAAAAAAATCAAACATGACAATAAAAATAATAAAACTGCTACATTTGTGAAATAATAATTCCATTACAGTAGTTGTCCAGCTGTTCTTCAGAACCTTTGATGATCACCTGTTGCAGCCTGTTTGACACCTCACAGAGCCAGTAAGATCCTGACTGAGCTGCTTGCTCGTGTCAGGCAGAGGTCGCATCTCCAGCTGTTGTGTTGCAGCGTGTCTCACGGGTTCACAGTGGGGTTGAGGTCAGGAGATGATGCAGGCTGAGACAGCATCTGCTAACCAGCAGTCGTCAGGGCAGGTGTGGCCTGGTCAGCAGAGGTGTTACCCTGATGAGTGGTGGTGTCGCAGCACACAGTGATTTGCTGCACAGTTTCATCTCTGCATCACATGACATCCTGGAACTCTGGAAACTAAGTGTGGCCTTTATTAGATGTAATATTATGGCTTGTGCGAAGATGATCAGATGCTGCTCATGCTGGACCTCCAAGTGTTCCCAGTGGTCCACAGTGTGAATGAAAGTTGCAAACTCTGGTGCCTCACTGTATCGCTCGGCAGTGCACAGGAAATTGCCAACTTTCTGTAAAAACAACCTATAGTCAGAATTACCCCAATTGTTCTTTTCCATCAGTACTACATTGTAGAAAAAACATTATTCCCTCATCACAGCAGATAACAAATATCCCTCATTTTTTATGATTAAAGTTACTTTTGTGCGTTGCCCAAATACAGCCTGAAATAATCAACAAATGGAAGAAAGCAAGAGTAACCTGAGAATTCAAACATTTCCAGTTTGGAAAAAGATGATGATGACGTGGTAACTAGTCATGGGAATGGATGGGGTTTGATCAGCCCATTGGTTTTCCTAAATTGCATGCTGTTAGAATCTGTTATCAGATAGTCTCAGTCTTTGCTCATACACTCCATAGACTGAACAATTAGCAAAATCTGAACTGTCTAACAACCAGTCTGCGCAATGATGTTTTCCCTCAATGATGACGAAGCATCAGTTTCGTCAGCTATGTTTTTCAACTTATCTGTGAGTGAGGGAAGTACACAACTGATTGCTGCAACTTCACCATGCAGCAGATACTGTGCTTAAGCGAGACACTGGTCAAATCATCTATACATCATGGAGTGATTTAATATTGTTTCGTTTAGTGTTTTAGAGGATACGCAAAGTATATCTATTTTCTCTCAAGTTAACCATCCACGTTGCGTGTTTTGAATAACAAAACAGCCGACAGTGATATTAAGCCATGAATCTTAATCATATTGAAAGAGCAGCATGCCCCATTTGTGCTTTGAAGTGATCCTGTTTTTTAAATATATCAGGAACACCTGTGAGTAATTGTCATAAAACCTTTTGTAAAAATGCAATCAATGCCTGATGCAAGTGTCATTTTGTTGAAAAGCTTTTTTGGCGTTTTTCTACTGAATAACATAACAAAATAAATTTAAAAGGATGCGATGAAAGCTAATTATTACATACAGGCATGAAAAGTTAAGAGACTAAAGCTATAATCATAACGACATTATGATCTTAGGTTATGCTTTCTGTACCATTGAAAACCCATGCAAACTGCATAAAGCTCACACATGATGTTCAGTGACTATGCCTCACGCACATTTGTTAATATTTGGAGTAACAATAGGACAAGTTAGGGGGCACACAGACCATCATTTCAGGTGTCACACATACATTTGAAACATGTTTTTCAATAAGAATTTGACATTGAATTTATTTAAAATCTTTAACTTAAAAAGACTCCAGACATACAACAGAGCAGCCAGTCTGAGAAAACACAGGATCCGTGACATAACTTGCTATTTTTTTTTTTGTGGCTTTATCGCAAATAGTAGAATGATGACAGAAAATGAGAGCGAGAGCTGGAACAAAGGTCTGTCTGGACGTGAACTGGGGATGCTGCGGTTCATGGTCGTGATTCTGGCTCTTAAACTACAACATCACAGGGGTGCTATAGGTGCCAAGTATGCACAAGAAACTGAGTGGGAAATCCTCACTGTGGGGCCTACAGTACATTTTTTCACTCCTCTCAAGAAAATCTTTTCAAATCGTAATCTCATCCATCTGGAACACGCATCTCAACACGCTCTTTTTCATGTTAATTTCTTCACAGAGAGAGAAGCAATACAATATATTTACATTGCTGATCAAAAGGATAACTGTGCTTATGGGATACTTTAGTCATTGTTTTTTTTTTTGTCAACATTTTCCCTATCTGAAATTCTATATCATCAGACAACACTTCAAAACCAAGGGGAATTGTCTTTCTGCTACTTCTGTCTCAACCTTTCCTTGAGGTCACTGGCTGTTTGCCTGAAACTTGAGGCCTTTTCTGCATCATTCATCGAAAACAATGAAACCCAACATGTCACCGGAAAGTACGAACTCTTACGTTTTGACATTGTCTACCTTTTGTAGAACAATCAGGTCAGCCCCATTAAATGAATATTTTTCCAAATAATAAATTCCCTGTTTATGAGAGCCCAGAAGGAGCTGTTGCATCCTTGGTGCACTGTCTTAATGTAATAGATTTTTACATTGATGTGGTGGCAAGGTGATGAATTGTGCCAGGCAAACCCATTAGGCAAGGTCTGAGAGCAAGTACACACTTCTCAAGTGAATGTCAGAAAGTTTGACTCCACTGTACCAAAGACATGCCAGACAACTAATCCACTCATTTGATGCTTTAATGGTTTGTGTGAAGTCCTGTCAGGGTCAACTGGAATAATATCCACACATAATGGGGACGCCAGTGTTGCCAAAACCTTAAATGATGTGAATCCCTCTTGCTCACTAGTGAAAAAAACATGTAATTGCATTTCTTCTCACCTAAGTTAATTCTTAGTGTGAACTTTATTCGCTCTAAAATTGTACAGTTGGACTCAAGTCAGCCTGAGTGCAGTGTTACCACATAATGTAGTGTAAGTTGCATGTGAAAGGCATGTGATTTCTGTTGATTTGTTTCAGTGTTAGTGGTCAGTCAAAGATTGCAATGCATTTATTGAACTGTGGGTTAGTGCACACAAACTAGCATGTGGAATGTTAAGTGAGCTGCAAAAGAGTAACATGTCTGAGCAAAACAGACATTAGCTACGTCAGGTTTTAGTCAAAATGTATTCTGTCATTTTCTCTTGGATATCCGTTGCAGCTTTTTGTTGCCTTGTTACTATTTTTTCTCCATTACATACTCTCAAAGCTTGAATTTCCTCAGTAGGCCTCCAACAGTTTAATTGTGAAACTCAAGCACCCTCTGCTGGCCATATGAATAAAATGCGACTAAAGAGAAAACACTGACATTACCAGCATTTCTCAGTATGTGAGAGATAATGTCTCCTCTGTAATTTTAATGTCTGTCCAACTTCTTAAAACTGATAGTACAGATAATGTAACCTCATATATCAGAAATTATTCAGGTTTTCCGGTATTCTCATTTCTTAGGTATGAATTCAACACATTTATATGATAAATTAGCCATGACAGTAATATTGCATTGCTTATTTGCCATGTTTTCTAAAGTTATGTATTGTCATACAGTACGAAGAACAACCCACTCAATAGATCACCTGCCAGTGATTTATGGCATGAGTATACAGTACATAGTCTCTTCAAAACCTCATGTGACAAAACACCAAGTGTTTACAATCTACTCAACCTGATGCATAGTGATGAGTGCTATTTTAGCACTGTAGAGATCTAGTGTCATGTTTTTCATTTACCCTTACTGTCATTGTCCCTGAGGTAAAATCCCCTGTAAACCACAGAGTTATATTGTGTTATCGTGTTATATTTTGGGACTTACAATGTTATGAAAGGACTCATCATAGCTTTCCTTTTAAGAGTTAATCGGCGGCTGACCCCATTAAATCTGTCATTCAGTGAGCCCTCTAGTGATGAAATCTTTAACATCCAACATCCAAACCTGTTCCCAGTTAAGGGAAGAAAGATCAAGGAATCAACTCAACACAAAGAAAAACTGAATAATCTGTTTTATTCATTTTATTCCACAGGAGGTTCCCACATATTTGTCCATAATCAAAAACTCTGAAGGGGAATTCACAAAAGAATTGCACATCTTTTGCAGCCACCAACTTAAATTAAGACAACAACGAAACCATGTAATTTATAAAGCGTCCAGAAAGGATGAAATGCACCACATAACTTCAGTGTCTAGCAAATAGTGCCCCAGTGCTCCAGTGCTATCTGCAAGTATTTAAATGGACCCCTTGGTTGGTGATAACAGAATGTATTTATTGTGTGTCACACCCAGACTTAAGAGTAATTATGGCATTAGTGATTTGACATTATGATTATAATATATAATAATTATAATATTTTTTTTAGTTTTACAGCATCTGAAGATAGTGATGCCTTCTATGGGAAGCAGTCAGTGGTTGTTATAAATACAAGCCCTATTAAACTCAAAAGATACAATATCAACCTGTGAGACACTGTTAAGCTGACTCACCAGCAGCCATGCCAAGATGAGTAGCCTATACAATATTCAGTGCATTGCCACATGGACAGTTGCAATCAGATGCAAACGAAGGGCAAATTGCATTCAGCTATAATGTTATTAGTTCAATATTGTTTGTTAACTGGACATAAAGATGGGCCAGATAGTGGTTGCAGTTCATAGTGCTGTTAGCGGCCATATTCTTTGTGAATTTGCCCCTGACACGTTAAAGGAAAAGTTCGAAATTTTGGGAAATGCACTTATTTGCCTTATTTGTGGGAATTAGATGAGAAGCTGAGGAGAGATGATACCACTCTCATCTCTGTCTATGAAATACAATCCCCATAGCCAGCAGCCATTTAGCTTAGTATTCCATTGGCTTTGGTTAAGATAGTATATAGTTATTCCCATTATAAAGCTTCACAGTTTTCCTACAGATGTCAAGTATTTGTTGTATTTTGTATAATGTCCAACCACTGCTTTGCTGTAAGCTTTGCTTTCATTATGCAATCCTGTCTGCCACTGGGCAGGAAATCTGGAGGGCCAAAATGAAAG
>JBCAUF010000002.1:19144256-19162654 GCA_038406115.1 Haemulon aurolineatum | reverse complement strand
GCTTTGCTGTAAGCTTTGCTTTCATTATGCAATCCTGTCTGCCACTGGGCAGGAAATCTGGAGGGCCAAAATGAAAGCTGACTGGTGATCTAGTCAGACTGGCACACTGGCACCATTTCTGTCTGGTCTCAAGTGTCCATTATAGCCTAAATGCATGAATAAACTCATACTTTTGTTGTTTATAGTAGCATCTTTGTTGCTATTCTGAGGAAAACAATAATACCCCTTGAAAATGCTAGGGGAGAGTTTCCACTTTGAATTCATTGACAACTCAAAGAGTTCTTGTCCAAGACTTATATGCCCGGGAGGGTAATATGTCCCCAGCTTTTCATCCTGAATACTTTAGCTGGAAATTATACGGTGGTCTTATGTTTGACACTTAAACCTGCACACAGTTGACTGTCTGTGGCACATGAATTAGAAATCATATATAAGAGCTCTGCTTCTCACCTTGGAACAATGATGTTGCATTTCATGAATATTGAACTATTCATCTAATTTGGTTCCGATCATAACTGTTAGATGGATTACCACAAAACGTTTTACATGCATTCATAATTCTCAGATGATGATGAACTATTGGTTGGATTTCGTGTTGGAGTTTGTTGCGCACATGAATTGTAGTAACTTTGTCAATTCTAAATGATTCTAAATCCAATTCTAGATAAAACTTTTCATGTCACGCCATTGTCAGGTCAAAATTTAAGTTTGACATTAGACCAAATACCTGCCAAAGTAACATTCCTGTCAGTACCTGTAGCTTGTACTTAGACCTGCGAAACATCAACCACACAGAACTATTGGCATGTCTGTAGACTATTTTTAAATGTGACAGACATTGGTGCACTTTTTTATTTTGCCTATTATTGTGGGGAAAATAGCATATACAATACATGCATACATACGTACATGTATTAATGGCTTATATGATTGGGACAGATACAGTACACATTAACTGAAAACAGCTATCCACTTTAAGTATCATAGTGTTGCTAAATTGCATAAAGGTTTTATGCTTACAGTGTGCTTTGGATTAATGAGCTTTGGAATGAAACAAAATTGAACACATTAGATTTTTGTCAATAGATTTCAGAAGCCTCATCTTGCAAATTTGTGACTCTGAACATGTGGCCTAATTTGGAAAATAATTTAACCAGGAACTTGAGTGATGACTTTGCAAACAACTGGGCTGATCCAACTCTTGTTTACAATCAGGACTTTCAGTGCTCAAACCATTTGAATTTTAATCTTCATCTTTAGCGCTCCTTTGGATTAAAATGGATGCAGACAGTTTAAGAAATATTTGTTTGTTCATACTGATTATTACCATTTTAGGGAAATACAATATGTTCACATATGCAAGCAACTGAGCTTAACTAGTAACCATTTGTTTTGGTGCTGTTGTGCATAACAGTCAAAATAAACAAAGAGAAAAAAACAAGCTCTGTAAAAGTGACTTTCCTGAATATCAAGCAGAAATTTTAGTTATATCCCACCACTGAATCAGAGTAATGCTGTTCTTTGCTAAACACTGTTGAGGCCTTCGAGTGCTTCATTCTCACTAGATGTGTTCATCTTTACAACCAAGAAAACAGCAGCCTGTATGGTAAACAGTTAAATATGTAGAGCTCAGTTGGAAATATATTGCAGTGTTTATTGATGTTAGTAACAGAGAAAGATTTTGGCAATGTGAAGCTTCATCATTATGATAGGCCCATATGAAGATAATGGAGGACAGGTTACCGTAGGATTTAGGCGTGTGGTGGAGTAAAGCTAGCAGATGGTTGATGGAAACTCTCACTTGAATCTCCTGGAATGTCTTGGAGGTAATGGTGATGCCTGGGAGGTGGTAGGTTGCACAGTTGTATGTGTGAAAGACAGAATTGCTATGGTATTTAAAGAACTGCATCCAAAGACCTATTGATTCCAAGAAACATTATTGGCCAGACATGGTGATGTCAGCATTATTAGGGCCCGAGCCGAGAGTCAACAACTCACGAGGGACCTATTGAAATTCGAATGGCGCGGGGACGCGAGGGCCCGTTCATGACTGCGCGCAGTCCTAGTTAATGTTGGGAATTTGACAAAAGTATGGAGTCGAGGAGGAAAAAAGGTGAAATGTGACAGAAAAGTGCTTTTCTTGATTATAAGGTTTCTGTTCTGTAGTTATATACTGTAAGTATGTGTATTCTGAACAATTTAAAGTGGCTAAGTTGCTCCTTAATTGACCACTGACACAGTCTAGAAGAACGCATCATATCTTGAAACCACACCTGCTCACTGACACCAGTGCTTTTGTTTCTTCCTCCTTGACTCACACAGACAGACGGACACATGATAGCATAACCATATACTAATAAAGATTCTTTATTTTTAACGTCATAGATACAGAAAGTGACTCTTTCATATTTGTTCTGTCCTTTATTCATCAGTTAATTTATTTAGATGCAGATGACACACTAAATCAGGATCATTGACTTTCTTCCTGTCTTCAAACCTGTTGGACCAATTTGTCTATTGTCTATTAGAGAATTGTCCTTGTTTCTTTTTCATTTTTGTACTGCAACACACTGCACAGAATTAGTGTTTGTATAATGGACAATAGCTTGCACTGACACAGCTTCAGTGTGTTAGCCTGTGAGGCATGCTGTGAACTGCAAAAGATACAGATAGTCAAATTCTAACTGAATCTTTGCAGATAATCTTGCGATACCAATCTAATCATCTCCATTAAAAGATGGTTAGGAATGGACATGCCATACACCATAAATACCACATTGAATTTTGCCCACTGCACCTTCATAAGATTCAACTTTGAATTGTGGCACCTCACAAGCTCACAGTGCTGCACCAATGTACACTAAATGGCAGTGCTGAACTAAATGTGCCAGCTTCCTCAGCTGACTTTTCGTCATGCAGTATATTAATATTTTCTGATTGCCTCCCAAACGTGCATGTTAGTTATTGGTAACCTTTACCTCTCCTCTGACATTTTGAAATATGGAACATGAACGGAGTCAGGCTAATGCAAGTTCCAGGTGTGGGTTGGATCAGCTAAGGTGTGCGTCTGAAAACAACCTGAACAGAGGATTTTCTGATATTTTCCTTGTTAAAATGGTGTATCAGAAATAACAGGATTGTCCTTGTAATATACACATTGTTATATAGAAGCAGGCAGGATACATTATCTGCTGATATGGAAAACCTGGTTTTAAGTATTCCATGTACATGAAGTCAGTGATTATTCTTGGCTTTGATTTACCTCCTCACACCAAGGCTTATTTTTTTCCTGAAACAGAGACAGTCATCATTGTAGTGGAGGAGTGTGATTATATGGGTAAAAAGAGGCATTATTTTATATATAATTTATTTATGTGATCCGTTTTTGCCTGTAGTTTCATCTAATAATTTTACAGTCATGACATCACAATGCCTTATAGGTCCAATCTGTCAGGTTTATCCATAGTTATGTTTGCAGATGGAAAACCAGCATTTTGTTTTTTCTCCAATTGATCATAACAACAGGGCCGCTTAAACTTGGGTCAACAAACATTTACAGGATAAGGTACCATAACATAATGGAAATAAATGTTTAACAGAAACAAAAATAACGCCATCCAGTTGTAATCTTGTGTTATGTGTTAGTTGCTGTTTCTTTTAGGTGGGGGCAGAATTGATCAGTAAGCAAATTTGATGACACATTTGTGTCTTGGGACATGTTGGTTCATGTTACGGTTAATATTAGTCACAATATTCACAAAATACCCTGCTGTTCTTTTTTCAAACAGCTAAAAAGGACAGTAAACTGGCAGAGGCTGTCAATTCTTCAAAACAGTCTCCGGACGACATCTCTACAGATGCTGCTCCCTCTTCCCAGTCTGCTGCTGAGACAGCCCCACCACAGAGCCACGCACAAGAAAAACCAAAGGAGCCCATCAGCAGTGTTGTGTCAAAGCAGAAATCTGCAGAATCACATCCTTGTATACCACCCAACCCAACAAAACCTAGTCAGTCTCCAGTCACACAGTCTCCATCCACCTTAGCTCCCAGACATCACGAAACAGGGGCCCTTATGGTCACAAAGACCACATACGTCATTCCAAAGAAGCAGTCTGTAACCCAGTCTCCGTCCAGCCATGTGTCAGCCTCGACATCATCTCAGAAGCCCCCCTCTGCCCCAACACTGCTGAACGAAACCAGAAATCTGCCAGTACCACCTGCACCCAGTGCACCTTCGTCTAGACCCTCTCAGCCCAGTAACCAGGTTAGACAGAGCATCCAGCGCTCCCTCACTGGCATCCTGTTCAAAAGGTGAGCTCTGTCTTATGGGTTGGTATGAAATCCTCAGCCTGGGTGTTTCTTTTTGTCTCTTTTGTATTCTGTTGCTGTCATTAAGTGTGTGTTTGATAAATTATTGTCATATGCACATTTGATACCCCTGATCAATCTGAATTGTAAATTTAAAACGACTCCTATGAAAAGTGATGATGACAGGAGTAGAAATAGTGAATACCAATAACTTGAAGTATGTGAAAAAACAACATGGACATTATTTAATGAGCTTGAAATAATATACTTTAGCCTATAGTATTTACATCATAAATTCACCACCATTTAATTAATTACCAGTTATTATCAGTTATTTCACTGTCTGTAGCATTTTCATAAAGTATGCACATTTTGGAAGTAGTGCGATACAAGTTCTAAATCTGTGTGTAAGCATAAGTCTATTTTCATCACAATACAGACTTAGGAGTGAATTTATGGTTCTTACAAGAATTAAAAGTGTGAAATGTGGATCTCAATCTGTGACCAGTAATGCACAACAAATTTGTAAACTAACTGCCTTTTCGTTTCTCAAGGGTATGTGATTGTGACGATTTGGAAATGTCTGAGAGTGAAGTTGCAAAGCTTGTTGCAAGCATCGAGATGGAGATGTTTGACATATTTCGCAACACAGACAGCAAATACATGAACAAATACAGAACTATTATGTTCAACCTGAAAGACCCAAGAAACAAGGTTTGTCTTAAGTTGATAAAACCCATTTCTGCATATCACACATTTGAATACTCATCTCACTCTTACAGAAATGTGTATAGTGAGTTGTTTTTTTTAAAAAAAAAAAGTCTTTGTTTTTAGAAGCAACTTGTAGTTATTTATTTTTTAAGCAAACTGACAGTCATGGGTTATGGGTTCTCTCTAGGGCTTACTATACCGGGTTGTACGTGGAGAAATCAGTCCCTTCAGACTTGCCAGGATGAGCCAGAAGGATATGCAGGCTACCAAGGCATCAGAGCCAGTTGCTAAAGAAACAACAGAGGTAAATTGTAACAGATATTTAACACAATAAGAGAAAATTCAATGTCATGCTTGGATTTGTTTTTGAAGACGCAGAAACAAGCTGTGTTTGTTTCATAAGTCATAATCTTCTTCCATTGCTTGTATTTATCTAGGTCAAGGATGCAGCTGCTAAAACAACAAGTTTGCTGCAGAAGCCTGAAGCAGTGAAGGTTGATTTGCCCAGTTTGAATCTGGCTAGACCTGATAGAAGCACAGTGTGTACTTGCCTCATTTGCATTCAATTGGTGGAATTTAAAGATGTAGTCATTATGTTGTCTGCCATCCTCGAAATAACCATTTCTCATGATAGGCCAAGAGTGTTGTGATATCTTTTTTTGTTAAGTCTTACTCATGGTTTGTGCATTTGTGTCTGTATATTGTTTCCCAGGAACAGAAAAAAAGTGTTCCTGCTCCTATTACTGCTCCTGCCCCCGTTCCTCCTCCCAAGACCAGAGCAAGCCAGCCAAGCCAGAGCAGAGCTGTACCAGATATTCTCACCTGCATGTTCAAGGATACAACATCAGAGCACAATTCTCACCTGTTTGATCTGAAATGCAAGATATGCACAGGTGAATTAAAAAGATGCTTTACGCCAGCTGTTCCATACCCAGCAAACATTGTTGCCCCAAAACCACTCATTGTTACTCTAAGTTGTTTTTTTTATTCTTTCTTAAAGGTCAAATGTTAGCTGGGAATGAGGATGAACCTGCAAAGAAAAAACCCAAGGTTTCTGAAACAAGAGATAAATATGAACCTCCTTGGAGAAAGTCTGCAGGAGAGGATTCTCCTTTGCGGGCGCCACCTGACTCACCTGACATGGATTCTCCAACGTCATCCCTAATAGATCCTTCATCCCACCTTATCATTGACTCTCCAGTATTGACTATAGTAGAATCCCCTGCTTCCCCCATTATGGATTCTCCAGCCTCCCCTACTTTAGAGTCTCCAGCTTCCCCTGTCATGGAGTCCCCTGCTTCTCCAACCCCAGACACTCCCAAAGCTACAACAATAAGGAGAGCATATACACCAGTTGTGATTCCAGCAGTCTCCACAGTAACCATCACACGGCGTGACCCCCGTACTGCCGCCAACAGGTTCTCTGCATCGTCTTGTGGCACCTCTGGTCTCAGTAACACAACTCTTAACCAATCAGCGCCCTATGCACCTCTTAAAGAGACGAGATCGGCCCCACCTTCAGCACAAGCCCCCTCACTACCAGCAACAAAAACATTACCTAAATCTATCTTAATGAAGCCATCTTCTTCTGCTGATCCCAGACTGTATGGCACATCCTCAAGGTATTTTAACTATGCAAGTATAAAGCACATAAAATAGAGGAGAATTATTCTATTTTTATTCTGTTCAAGTTGTATACACTTGAGTAAAATCAGTGGTGTGTGTGGATGAGATTTTCATTATGCTGTTGTGGTCTGTGTCTTAGGACTGTGATAACTGAATCCCCAGCTGATGGTGAAACTGCACAGTTCTTGGCAAAGCAAGACATAGTGTGGAAAGGCTTTCTAAACATGCTCACTGTCGCGAAGTTTGTCACCAAAGGATATCTGGTTTCAGGATCTGCTGAAAATCTTAAAGCGGTATAGTAATAGATAATATCTTTTTTTTGGTGGTGGGCGGGTGGGGGACAGATTTGGATAAGGACGAAGACAGGAAATGGGGAAGGAGAGAAGGGGGCATGACATGGCTCTCCAGTAATAACTTTTTAAAATTCGTAGAGCTGTATAAAAAGATCTTTTATTGATATTAGCTGAATTGAGTGAAGATGTTTCTATTTTGTGTCTCTGTGTGTGTAGGATCTACCTGACACAATACAAATCGGAGGACGAATCATGCCTGAAACAGTGTGGGACTATGTTGCAAAACTGAAGACCTCTGTTACAAAGGCAAGCAGTGGATATAGTATTTATTTTTGTGTATTGTGCAATCATTTTGAAAAGTGATCAATATCTTTCATCGCCTTTCGTTTGTCCTTTGCTTACTAGGAGTTATGTGTGATCCGGTTTCACCCTGCAACAGAGGAGGAAGAGGTGGCCTATGTCTCCCTATTTTCCTATTTCAGCAGCAGAGGTCGTTTTGGTGTGGTTGCCAATAGCAGCCGTTCTATCAAGGATTTATACCTTGTCCCACTCAGTGCAAAGGAATCAATCCCATCTATACTGGAACCTCTTGAAGGACCAGGTGTGATAATGGTTTGACTACCACTTAAAGTCTCATGCAAAGAATGTTTACATTATTGGGCTTGGGTGAGCATGTACTAACACCCCCAAGGATCAACAGCTTAAATTTAACAATTTCTAACAACTAACTGCTGAAAAAAATGTATGATAATTTCACATTATCCCCAGTAAAATGGTATTGCTCAATTCTATCTCTTATGATAAAGTAGCCCACTTCTATAAAATGTCTAAATGTGTTTGAATTAACACATTGAACATTAAATGAGCACATAATGATTTAAACTTTTTCAAAGTTGTTATGTTAAAATTAGGATTATTATGTAATTTTGTTAAAATGTACAAATGGCATATTGTAGTATACTGTATAGGTTTTACTCTTAGAAACTACCTTTAGATGACAATACAGACACCAGCTGCACCAGAGTTGTTTACCAGGAAAAAGTATGTTTATATAAAATAGTAAATTTTCAGTTTTAAAGTTCAATTGAGATTTTGATTTCACTCAGTTCACAGTTTTAATGATTTATTTACCCCACTCTCACAGGGCTAGAAAAAAAACGACCCAATCTCCTTCTGGGTCTGGCAATCATTCAGAGGGCAAAACGTCCAGGAAGCTTGCCTCAGGAAAGTGAAGAGAAGAGACCCAAAGTTCACATGTCCAAAGACCCTATGTGGATCCCAAAACCTCCAGTCCTCTATGGTTCTGACAAATTGGAGATATTCCAACCCTACGATCCAGAGACCCCTGCTAACACCACCCCTCCTGGTTCACCAACTTGCCCTGGGTCACCATCAGAGTCTTCCTCTTCTAGCTCAGTTACCATACCGTCTCTTTTGAGCTCCATTAGAGCAAACCCTCATGTTTCTGCCTCAGCCAATATTGCTGCCACTCAGACCACCTCTGATAGCATCTCTGATAAGAATCCCACAATAACATCCAGTGATAAGACACCACTGCAGACTATATTGAAGAGTTTGTTTGGCACTAATCAAACTGACCCCATGGACTCTTCTGAAGGAGTTTCTACAGCAACAGTTGGTGTTAAGAAGCTTCCAGCATTTTCTCAGGTGTCTGGATCTATGGTGGACCCCATTGTCCAACAGTATGGACAGAAATCCAAAGTCAAAGAAATAGAAGAAGAAGAAAGCGACTTTGACCGACCATATGATCCAGAAGAGGAGTATGATCCAGCAATGGGATATGGAATGGTTGCTCCACAAAGCATAGAAAACATTAATGCTGACGGCCCTGCAGTATCAGTCTTTGTAGATGATGATGTAGCCTATGATCCGGAGGATGAGACTATATTTGCAGATATTCAAAGTGATATTGTAACCAAGCCCCCTGCTCCATCTCAAATGTCAGATACTGCATCATGCCCTACCCCAGTTTCTATTCAGGCTGTAACACCAACTCCTACTACTACTTCAGCACAAACATCCTCCCCAGCTGGAGTAACACAGAACCTTCCTACTGGCACTGTGGTTGTCTCGGCTGCAACACTAACTGAACAACAGCGGATGCTTGAAGAGCTCAATAAGCAGATTGAAGAGCAGAAACGACAATTAAAGGAGCAGGAAGAGGCATTACGTCAACAGAGAGAGGCTGTGGGTATGTTTATGGCTCACTTTTCTGTTTCTGACTCCCTGATGTCTCCCCCACCAAAATCTTTGCCTCCCAGTCAGTTGTCATCTCTGCAGAGTGGCACAATGCAAACAGAGTCAAAGCCTTCAGAATCAACAGAAAAGACCAGCAACCTTACAGAGAATGAAGATGGCTCCATTCTTTCACAAACAGTTCAGCTAGAAGACACAACTGCCATCCCTAATTTAAAAAATGATACAGATACCATGACAGAGCAAGATGAAGCACAGGAAAATGTTAAGGAAAGTGACAAATGTTCATCTGCTGGAGAGATTGAAGATTCTGATGTAGCTTATGATCCTGAGGATGAGTCACTTTTTAATGAAATTCAAGAGGATGTATTTCAAGGAAGTAGTAATAAGACTCATGATTCATCTTTGTCAAGAATAGGGCATAGGGCCAGCAGCAAGGGCACTACTCTAAATTCCTACCACAGCAGGAAGCGAAGGCTGTCACCAAAGAGGCGGAGTCATCGTGAAAGAGACCGCCATAGAAGTCCTTCAAGAAAGTCACAGCGGCATTCTCCTTCACATTCACAAAGACGTAGAGAAAGGGATAGACACAGAAGAAGTGAGAGGGACAGGTCTAGGCATAGAGCTAGAGACCAGTCTGAAAGGCAGGGTCGCCATCGTAAAGAGCATACTGCACGCAGACATTCTCATGGACGTAGAAGGTCCCCATCATCTAGAAAGAAAGAGTCTTTGTCCCTTTCACCAAAACAGCAGAGAGAACCTTCCCCTGAAGACCTTACTCAATCATCTTTGTCGGTCTCTATTAAAAATGATCCTGATGGACATCACTCAAAATGTGATCTTGTTGAAAGCCCTCATAAAGACTTCCCTCCGTGTTCACATGAACTTGCTCAGAGTGTGAAGCTTGAGATTTCAGAACCGCCAACATTCCACGCGCTTCAAAATAACTTAGTCAGCGACCATGATGACATGGGTAGAGGTTCTTCTACACAGGTGGATAAAGACTCCCAACAGGAAACTTTGCTTAAAAACAAAATTGAAAGTACAATTCCGCTAAGAGAAATTGATCCACCCATTCGAGATTCTCCTCAGAGCCCCGATCCAGAGCCACAGTTTGTGAAGCCTAGCAGCATAGAGAAGAGTGACTTTAAGACTGCGGAAATCAGAGATCCAGAGACATGTGCTAGTGTCTCTATGCCACCTATTAAACCTGAACCTACTTGCCTGCCTATAGGTGGTCAAGCAACTGTGTCCAATATGTTATGGCCTACTGTTGGAGGTCCAGTGTCAAACATTAGAAACTTGGATTTTAGAGCCCTAGATCTTCAGGGTCCTGGTGATAGATATCAAAGTATGATTGACACAGGCAAGCAGATACGAGGCGAAAGTCCAGGCTTTAAGCATCCAGAAAGAGTAGGTCAAGGGGTAGGACATTCAAATCCAGCTACAGGCCCAGGACCAGGAAGCGGTCCAGAGGTTGGGAATCTAGGGCCGCGTATGAAAGATTCTGAGTATAGGGGACCACACACATATCTAAGAGAAACAGGAATTAGATTCCCAAGGCCTGATATTAGAAGTCCACTCACGCAAGACATAAACCTCAGCATTTGGGTTCCTGGACCACACATGCAAGACCCAGCTCTAAGCAGTCAAGGAAAATGTGTAAGGAACCTGAGGACAGGGATGCAGGGTTCAGAGCAAAATATGAGTGAAACAGGGATTCAAGGCGTGAACCCAGAGGTAAAAGGTCCAGGTCCTGAGATGAGACACAGTGGATCAGAGATGAGAGGACAAATGCTTGTACCACCGGTCACAGATTCACATTTGGGAGGATCCAGCCTACAGAATGATAGGAGATATCAAGTCATGAAGGACCAATCTTTCGATGGTCTACAGGTTGAAAGTAAGGCTTCAGATATTATAGGAAGAAGTAGAGCCCAAAAAGATGGAGGTGAAAATCCACATCCTGGGGGTGTGAGATCTGCTATGAGGGGTGGAGATGTAAGAGATCCAAGTCCAGTTTCATCTTTAAGGGGACAGAGACCATCAAGGCATGATAACAGTCCAGTTTTAGAGGAAAGGGGCCCTCAGAAAAGGGGTTTTCTGCCACATGGAAGAGATGCAGACTTGAGTAGGGCGGGTGTTGGTCGAGAAAGAAGTTTAGATTCATCTGTAAGTTCAGAGGGTACAGTTCTAAAAGCAGATCGTCTATCCCCAGCAATGACAGATGAAAGATGGGGCCCACAAAAAGGGCAAGATGTACTTATGAGAGGACCCCCACCAAACATAAATTATCCAAGTGGTAGGTCCAACATGCTCTGCATTAGACAAGACATTAGTGGGCCTAGAGAACATTTCAGGGAATCACGGCCAGACGTTGGACCTGAAAGGAGTGTGCGTGGGCCTGACATGAGAGTATCAGAAACAATGCATGACTTAAGAGGGCCAGATATGACAGAAAGAAGGTATATAGAGTTTGGTCAAGATATAGGTGGTATGGGTGGCTCAGATGCAAGGGGTGAAAGAGGTGAGTCACATCCAAGGACTTCAAGCAGAGACATGGGTGAAATGGGTTCAAATAGGAGGGATGCAGATATGCAAGGAAGAAATATTAAAGGTATGTTTTTAGAAAGGAAAAATGAACAGATTGATCAAGAAGGCAGTCCCATGCATGATTGGAGAGGTCCAGAACCAGGACTTGTTGGTCCTGCTTTGAGGGATCAAAGGATTCAAAATAAAGGCCAGGATCAGTATGTGAGGGGTCCAGATTGGAGTGGCCCTGGACCAGACATAAAAGAGGATTGGGGAGGGACAGATAGAAGAGGATCAGGTCCAGTCACTGGAGGGCCAATTATACAAGACGAATGGAGAGCCTGTCAGCCTGATAGGGCAGGTTCGAGCATCAAAGACATAAGGCATGACAGGAGAGGACCAGGTGGTCCAGATTTCATGCGACCACAACCTGAAGGAAGAGGTTCTGACCCAATGCATAACAGTACAGGACCAGGCCGTCCAGATCTCAGGAGACCAGAGCTTGAAAGGAGAGCTCCAACTAGTGACAATCTAGGACCTGTAAGGAGAGGATCAGAGGGTCCAGACTTTGTGGGACCAGGCCTGGAGAGGAGAGGGCCACCCATAGAGGGTCTTGGGCCTAACAGGAGAGGACCACCAGGCCCAGATTTCAGGGCACCATGGCCTGAAAGGAGGGGGCCAGTTATGGAGGGTTCTGGGATTGACAGGCAAGGACCAGGAGGTCCAGATTTCAGAGGACCTGGGCCTGAAAGGAGAGGTCCTCCTATGGAAGGCTTTGGGAGTGAGAGAAGAGGTCCTGGAGGTCAAGATTTTAGAGTGCCTTGGCCTGAAAGAAGAGGTCCTGATGTGGACAGTTCAGGTCCTGACAGGAGAGGACCAGGAGGTCCAGCTATGGGGGGTTCTGGGGCTGACAAGCAAGCACCGCCATGCCCAGATTTCAGAGGACCAGGGCCTGAGAGGACTATTTTTTCTGTGGAGCACCCTGGGCCTGACAGTAGAGGACCTGGATATCCAGATTTCAGAAGATCGGGACCTGAAATGAGAAGTCACATTGTGGACACTAAAGAGCCTGACAGGAGAGGTCCAGGAGGTCTAGACTTAAGAGGGCCTGGGTATGAGAGGAGAGGTCTCTCTGTGCATGATCAAGGGCCTGATAGGAGAGGACAAGTAGATCAAAACACTGGTGGACTGGATCCTGGTAGGAAAGCACCATATATGAGGGGTCCTGAGCTTGACTTCATAGGATTGGGACCAGAACAAACTGGTCCAGAAGGTCCAGGGTTTCATAATAGAGGACAGGGAGGACCGCACTTCAGGGGTGCTGGCCCAAATTTCAGAGGATCTCCAGGAGGCCCACAGTTTAGGGATCCTAAATCAGAAAGAAGACCTCCAGATATGGAGGGCCCAGATTTTGATCAAAGTGGTCCTCACTTCAGTGGAGTGAGGCCTGAAAGAACTACTACGGAGGGTCCATGGACCGAAAGGAGAGGTCCAAGAGTTCCAGAGTATAGAGAACCTGGTTGGGAAAATAGATGTACAGACATTGAGGGCCCAGGGCTTAACAGTCAAGAACCAGAAGGCTCAGGTTTCAGGGAGCCTTGGCCTGAAAGGAAAGGTACAGACATGGAGGGCACAGGAACTAATTGGAGAAAATCAGGTGGTCCAGACTTTAGAGGCAGAGGCATGAGACATAAAGGTCCAAATATTGAAGGTTTACGACATAGAAGAGATGACTGGGAAGGGACTGACTTTAGAAGATCAGAACCTATCCAGGAAAGCCCATATATAGAGGGGTCAAGACCTGATAGAACAGGCCGTCACTTGAGGGGTCCAGGGCCTTTAAGGAGAAACACTAGAGGACCAGGGCTGGAAATGAGCAGTCTAAATCAGGGGGATAGATGGGAAGGGACAGACTTCAGGGATTCTGCACCTGCTATGTATGGCGCTCACACAGGGGAACAATGGTCAGATGGAAGAGAGCCCAAAATGGAGATTATAGGAAATGAAATGGAGTGTTCAGGAGATGAATGGAAAAGACGTGGCGACAGGTGTCCAGTGCCTGTCCAAGAAGGTCCAGATGACCAGGGTCAACAACATAGTAGGCAATGTCCTCCTATGGAATTGAGAGGCCCTGGAAGCAGGGGGCCAAAGCACATGCAGGAAAGACCAAATATGCACTTTCCAGGGTCAATGAGAGGTCCAGGAGATGATTGGGCTGAGTCTGATTGCAGGGGGCCAGGATTTGTCCAGGATGACCCAGATATGGAATGCTCAGGTCCCCCTAGGGGTGGTTCTGGAAATGAATGGAGAGGGCCAGATAGATGGGGGGCTGGGCCAAACAGACGAGGACAAGGCCATGATAAAAGAGGTCTAGGCATGAGAGGACCAATTTCAGACATGAGAGGCGGTCCAGTTATGGGGAATGATTGGAGACAGCCGGATTCCAGCAGTAATATGGGAGGGCCAGACATGGAAGGACCTCGGGCTCACAGGGGAGGCCCAGATGTGATAAATTCATGCCCAAACAGGAGAGGATTTGAGATGGAAAGGGTTGATAGAAGAGGCCCTGGAGGTCCAGATTTAAGATGTCCTGCGCCTGAAAACCGAAATTCAAACATTAAAGGACCAGGGACTGATGGTAGGTTTTCAGACTGCGGGGGGCTGGGATCTGAAAGCCCTGGAACGGATAGACAAGGATTTGATGATTTTAGGAGAGAAAGGAGAGGTCCAGACCCCTGTTTTGACAACCTACAAAATCAGCAAGCAGTAAAACCCCAGAGACACAGAGCTGCCTTACTTCCCACTCCAACAGGTCTCATACGCTTCCCAAATCATTTAATTAACACTCCTGATACCTTTAGCCCAAAACGAAAACCAATGGGTCATCCAACAGACAGGGGATGGAGCAGGGGTAGACCAGTGAGTCGAGAAAGAGAGTTGGTCAAAGGACAAAGACAAGAGCAGGAGAAAAGTTGTGTTGGTAAAATAAACACACCTGTCGATAGAGAAAAAAAGGAAGAGGGCAATGAAACTAATAAACCAGGGATTCATGGTGCTTGTGTAGAAACTAAAAGCAATTAAAGTGCGGACAGAGATGGAAATAAAAGCAATGTCAAGCCTAGTTAGACCCTATCATGGACCCCGCAGGACAGTAGACTTGAATAACAAAAATACTCATTATCGTCAGATTGGACAGAGATACTACTGCATAATGTATATTGAATGTATTTTTCGCAAGGAAAGTGGTTTTCCCAGACTTATTTAAAATTCAACACAGCCTACAGGAATAGAATTGCAAAGAGCAGACATTCTGGCTTGATAACCCTCTGAAGTTTTATAGTTCATTATGTTGTAGTTTGTCTTGTTGTTTTCAAAGTAGATGGATTTATTTTTGTTATTTGATTATGACTAAATGCCTCCCACCGGATCATTTGTAAATTCAATTACTCGATGTGCATTTCTTGTCAGAAATAGTCAAAAATGTTTTGTACAGAAAGTTTACAGGTTCTGTTGATTTGTTTTTTTTTAACATAGCCATTGTGTCAATACAGTAGCCTTTATCTGGCTTTTATGTTCTTTTGCTGATAAAAATGGCTTGTTTCATTGTGCTTCTAGAATGCAAGAAGTCAATAAAAGAAGACATATCTTTTTAAATTTGTATTTAGTCTGATTTTCTCATCAATATTTGGATTCAATTAATTAGTTCAGAGGTACAATTAAAAAGTTTCCTTTACAGAGGCTGATGAAAAATTTTAATTGTCTAATAGTGTAATGGCTATAAAAACACTTAATAGTACAACTTGCTTTATATTACGACTTGCTGCATGATACTAACCTTCAGTTGGAGATGATATCAACATAGCTGTTGAGTATTTTTTGTAAATATCCATTCAAAGTATTGTTAGACACCTAAACAAGCACATTTATACAGGAAATTCTAACATTCATATTCTCACTTTTATATGGGCACAAGACAAGGACTGTGTTTAAGTTTTTGTTTTCAGGTTTCTTAAGAGCTCTTACTTCAACTGACAAGAAGGTGGGGATAGACAATGGATAAGTGAGAGATAAGGAAGGCAGGAAATCTGTGCTAATAGAGCTCAGAGTCTGCTGTAGCAATATTGTCACCTGCAAAGCTCATTTCTTACCAAAGGGGGGCGACAGCATTCAGTTGAATCTTAAGTCCTTCATCAGGCATCGCAGCATCCACCAAGGAGTTGATACGGGTTTAGCTTCAATACTGGTAGTAATCGAATGTGACTCGGTATATTTACTCATGTTCAGCACTTCACTGCAATATGGAGATACTTGTACTTTAGTTTATTTCTACTCTATTTTGGAGTACAGTATTGTATTTTTGGCATCTCCCCATTAATCTGTCAGCTTCTGGTTACAAATACAGATGTATACTCCTGCTTCCTTTAATCTCACTGCTCCTTAGATTTGTCTTGTGACTTTGAGGAGAGCTGACCTAGAATAAGAACCACTGGACTAAACTATATAAAGAGCTAGGCTAGCTCCACTTCAACCAATTACAACAGTAAAATCCTTTTTACAAATGTACTTCATGTCTGCTCCACGAGGTCCCCTTACACTCTATTTCATCAGTCAAGTTCAGTGCTGCATAATTATTGTCAGTCATCAGTCAGTCAGTCTTCACTTTTGCTTTTCTTCGTAGTCATAATATTTAATGTATTATTAAAGCACATGAAGCCACATATGTGCCATATGTGTGTGAAATTATCTATTTTACTGAAATCAGCAAGCTCCTCTTGACATTCTCATAAATCATTATAACACAAAACAATGCAATGTAATGCTGGATAGTGTTAACAACCATAGATGGATTAAGCATTAAGATCTTTTACTTCAGTAAAAATAGCAACACCAGACTGTAAAAGTACTCCAGTTCTGCACTGAAATATTGCTTTTAGTAAAAAATACATAAATACAGTATTATCAGAAAAATGTAGGCATACATGAAGTAGCCTCTAAGAATTACTCATAATGATGGAACTAGGCCCTGGGGGTGTTTTACTACTGTACTGTATATTCTGATAATTATTACTGATGTATTCATGTGTAAGTAACATTTGACCATTGTAGTTGATTGAGGTGGAGCTGATTATATTTTATATACTGTTTGCTTTATAGCCTATATTTTATGTGCAAAACATGATAAATTCATAAAATATGATGCATTATCTTGTGAAATGATTTCTCTTTGTTGCTGTCCTTGGAAACTGTCTTTGCACTGTTCAAATAGCCTATTGTTTTCCATTTTTGGAGTCTCAGTTTTGCACTATGAGCTTCTTGTAAACTCATGAAGTAAGGAGAATTTTCCAATCCGTTTGGTATCTTACTTTCCCAAAAATTTTGATGGTTTGGAAAAATACAGCTTTGGTTTTACAATTTATAGACATCAATTTTTCAGTGTTCTTGCTCTCGTTAAAAAAAAACAACAAAAAAAAGTTGTGTTGGTAAAATAAACACACCTGTCGATAGAGAAAAAAAGGAAGAGGGCAATGAAACTAATAAACCAGGGATTCATGGTGCTTGTGTAGAAACTAAAAGCAATTAAAGTGCGGACAGAGATGGAAATAAAAGCAATGTCAAGCCTAGTTAGACCCTATCATGGACCCCGCAGGACAGTAGACTTGAATAACAAAAATACTCATTATCGTCAGATTGGACAGAGATACTACTGCATAATGTATATTGAATGTATTTTTCGCAAGGAAAGTGGTTTTCCCAGACTTATTTAAAATTCAACACAGCCTACAGGAATAGAATTGCAAAGAGCAGACATTCTGGCTTGATAACCCTCTGAAGTTTTATAGTTCATTATGTTGTAGTTTGTCTTGTTGTTTTCAAAGTAGATGGATTTATTTTTGTTATTTGATTATGACTAAATGCCTCCCACCGGATCATTTGTAAATTCAATTACTCGATGTGCATTTCTTGTCAGAAATAGTCAAAAATGTTTTGTACAGAAAGTTTACAGGTTCTGTTGATTTGTTTTTTTTTAACATAGCCATTGTGTCAGTTACTTAATAATACATTCAGTAGCCTACGTGTTTAAGTTTGTTCTCTCCTCTCTTGACTATACAAACTGGACGGTTGAATATTATACCTATTGAGTATTATACCCTTACTCACAGGGAACTTTATTAACACTTAACGTACAATTAAGTCTCCATTCATTGCAGGTACAATCAAAGATATCTGGTAGGCTACATAGGTACAACAACTGCATACGTGCGGTGCCTCCAGGGGTGCAGATCCGATGTCAGGATTGGGGGGGACACAAACGTTTATTTTTTTTTTTGCCAGTATGCAACTCATACCATGCCACAAATTGGTAGGCTTGCCATATCATTCAAAGGATTCTGCATAGGGAATAATTTTTTGTGCTTACCTTCCTTGTTTATTTGTCCTAAACAGCCAACAGCAAACGTTCATATCAAAACACTTCAACGTCAAAACATAGTGGCCGCCGCAATTATTTTTTTTCAGCCAGGTTTAGGCTGAGCAGGGGTGCAAACTCATCAAAAGGTGGCAAGATCCCGACCTCCTAGGTGGGTCCGGGGGCATGCTCCCCCGGGGAAATTTTAAAAAAAAACAACTTTAAAGGTGAATTTACAGTCAGTGTTTGGTTTTGAAACATGTGAGGGTCTTCAAAAACAAACAGAGGGGCCGATTGCTCAGCCT
>JBCAUF010000002.1:19106788-19140943 GCA_038406115.1 Haemulon aurolineatum | reverse complement strand
GGAGCATGGCTCTGACTTAGCTCCTGTCTTTTATTCGATCGGGACCGGTCGGAACTAACTGTTGTATAATTTCGAATAATTGAGGGTATTTTTATTGGGGGGGACAATTCATGTTTTTCAGAAATTGGGGGGGACATGTCCCCCCCGGGATCTGCACCCATGGGTGCCTCTAATACAGTCTTATACATGTATAAATAACAGTGCGGAACAATCCATTGTTATACAGCACCTATTAGTCATCTTTTTTTCTCTCTTTTACTTAGAATTTCCCATGTTTTTCCCTGTATTTCCAAGATTACAGTTATATGTTGTCCAGTTCTTTAGTTGCAAATACTTGAAAAATTCAGCGTCCTTTCGTCTATAGTTATTATTTGGTTCCGTAAATTAGTCTTAATTTACATTTATAATAACCAATAATTTCTGAATTCTAGTCTCCCGCATTCACTAGCCACTGTTGCCGTTCACTCTCGGTTTACGACTCACTCTCATTACGCACCACACGTTATAAGGACTGCCGCACTCACCACGGGAGCATAGGATTTATTCTCATGAAACAACTGAAATACCCCAGATTAAGATTTAAATACACTTTGGCTGTCCTGTTTACTGTTTAGTATCTAGAGTAAAAGACGTCTCTATTTCCAACTGAACTATAACTGTCGAGCATAGTGGAGTGGACACAATTACATGTTTAATGTTCATAATTTAGTAACGTAAGTAGAGTACTGACAGTAGTAGTTTGTTTATATCACTACTTTTTAAAAAGCTTGTGGACATTTTGGACATGGTCACGCTGTATTTGCTATGTGAAGAAGTCATTATATTTAAACAGCCCGAAGCTTCGGCTGTGACAGCCAAGAGTATAACGTCGCCCGGACACCGACGCCAGTTACGTTACCGACGAGGTCTGCGGTCAGGAGGTCAGGAGCTGCTCAAAAAGTAAGAGGAAAGCCCATACAAAGCTCAGTTATAACTGGAGCGTATTCATAGTCCAACCCTTACATATTGGACGACTCGATAATTGACTATTGAATATGTGTAGACATTCATACTCTTTAACCGTTTTAAGATGGTGATGTTTGACCCAGACTTAAACGTTAGCGTTCCCTTCGTTAGTTTGACCTAGCTTAAAAGTGCCTCGTTCGCTGACGTCACTTCACGAGCTAACGTCAGTTCACGAGCTGACATGTTGGAGCTGTGGATAAATGGTTTCATGTTATTTATAGAAACGGCGACATACGTTTTAAGTTAGAAACCATTTTAATAACATAAACATTCGTGCTGACTCAGTTTAGGGTTAACGTCAGGCTACTTTAGCTGTATGACCTTTTCTGGTCGCAATATAAGACAACATTTTTGTCTCCTGATCTTCATCCCGTCTATAGACTGAAGGATGGCATCCTCGTCCTCATCCTGTAAAACCATCCATATATCATCTTCACCTCCATTCAGAGAATACACCTGTGACTCTGTAGGGCTGATTTTGAGCCAAAGTGGATGTTTAACACATGATCACGGACAGATGTTAGGGGCGGGAGCAGAGCTTGGTCTGATGGAAATGTCAGAGGTTGAATACACACACCTTCAACACCTCGTCCAGGCACAAGTGGAGGCACAATCTGTGTCTTCAGAAGGGCCAGATGACAGATCTTATGCTGCTACAGTGACGGTCAAAGAAGCTGCTGGATCCGCGGGGATTTCCCCCTTCACATCCACTCAAGCTATTGACCTATCAACTTCGACCGATGACCACTGTGCAGCGGTGCCAGGAGAAAAGACGCCATCTTCTTATGGAGATGTTCCAGGTTTTGTGCTGGCCAGAGTCAGAGGTGAAGACAGTCCGACTGAGCAATGGGCCAACAGCAGCACATCCTCACAGATGAGATCCAGGTCGGCCGCTCGTGTTTGCTTGGAGAAGAGATTTAACACCATGTCTGCTGACACCTCAAGGCAGCAGGATATTCAGTCTGCAGTCCTCAGCAAGTAGGTTTCACAAATACACTGTATTATTATTTATTAGCATAGTCATGATGATGATCTTTATGGACTGTGCAAATTCTGTGTTGTCTTTCAGTTTTTTGACAATACTTCAGCAGTCTGCAGAGGCTCAAGAGGCGGTCATACTTCCTCAAATGCAGAAGTGGATGAAAGCTGACAGAGCAAATCCGTTTGAGCTTTCCAGCCCCTTTGTAGGCAGTGTATTTAACCCAGTCACCAACATGTGTGAACAAGTACGGTGAACAAATCAAATTTCTCACCAATTTTATTCTGAGACATAGAATTAATTGTTTAATCATTTTTTCTTTTGTTTTAATTACAGGTGATTGGCCACATTCCTCACATGGTTGAACCTAAACATCAGGGTTTAATCATCCCCAAGAATTTTTCATTAAATTTTCGCCCAGAGAGAGTTGTTACAAAAGCTCAATGTTCAAGTGGCAGCAACTCAACAGAGGAGCAGCAGTTGGTGAACACAGAAAGTAATTATCAGTACTCTACTATAAACATGATCTTATTTTAGAAGTTAGAGTATTTTGTTGATGTCTAACTTTGGCTTGCTCTTATTCACTCATGTTTTTCACAGATGCTGTAGCGACACCTGCTAAGAAGGCTGCTAAGGCTGCTAAGGCCGCTCCAGGTTCCACCAGAGAACCAGGGAGCAGCACCCGGAAAAAAGCTCGACCTCATATGTCACCCAGCCAGCGCAGGGAGAGACACAACAGTAAGGAGAGGGAACGCAGGTGAGCAGTCATGAAAAGCAGCTGGAGGTGTCTCTGCACATGATTCCATACATGATAAACACACAGTAGTTTAGTCTGTGTAGTAGTACGTTGAGATTTTGCACACTGTAGCTGACAATTGTAGTGTGCTGTAAATGTAACTTACACCTCCATCAAAGCATTGCTTTGTGGAAAAATGTGTGTACATGCTGGGGACATTTTTGTTCGACTGCAATGATTAATCGATTAATCATTTGGTCTGGTTGAAAGACCCTGAACTGTTTTAATAATTAAGTCATGTCATTTTTCAAGCAAAACCTCCTGGCAACATTTACTGATACCAGACTCCCAAATTTGATATTTTGATTTGATTTCCTTGAATTATCCCACCAGGGGAAATTCAAGTATTTGCAGCAGCAGGGATACACATACACAATAATATGATATATATATAACAAGAAATATATGTACTAAAAATATGTACAAATATATAACAACAGTAGCAACACTTCAGATGTTCAAATGCAAGGATTCAGCACTTTTGTTGGTCTCACATAAAGGACAATGAATATTTGGGGGTTTCGGACCGTTTATCGGACAAATCAAAACATTTGATGACGTCTCATTGTGATCTAGGATAATGTGATGTGCATTTTCACTGTTTTCTGATGTTCCATGGACCAAACAATTCATTGCTCAAGAAACAAATCTACAGATCGATGGGTAATGAAAATAATCATTGGTTGTGTTAGTTGTTGATTTTAGATAGATGGCATCAGGAGACTTCAGGATCCGAGAACAGGATCACAGGCCAGTGAAGTCTGAGAAACACTGATTAAAATATTGTTGCTGAGCAGGAAGAAGATTCGTTCGTGCTGTGATGAGCTGAACATGCTGGTGCCATTCTGTGACTCAGACTCGGACAAAGTCACCACCCTGCAGTGGACCGCTGCCTTCCTCAGATACATCAATAAAACATATGGAGACATCTTCAGAAAGGTAAATTTGTGTTGTTGGAATTATTGATGTAAAGCACTGTGGTTTGATCACCCCGCAAGTGAAATATCTGAGACTAGAAAACCTGGAGCTGGAAGATAAGAGCTTAATTATATTGCTTACATTGCTGCCTGAGTAATAAGCACTGCAAGTGACTTCATAAGACTTTTGTTATTTAGAGAGCTCATATCAATTTCTTTTCACCCCTACAGTATAAAGTCAAATAAACACTTGCAGTTTTACAGTCTGGAAATTAATTTACATAGTAAAACATACAAGCCCTCATCTATCTAGTACATTATGCTGACCATGTGCAACACCAAAACCACCAGCAGTAAAGGAGAGGGGCAGTTAAGATTAAGGACTGCTGCTACTACCTGTCATCAATCTGCTATTGTCACCTTGTACAGGAGTTTCAGAAGGCATTCACTGATGAGAAAGGACTCTTCTATAAAACCAGCCCCTCCTCAGGCCAGGACCAAATCCACCGGGAAATGGGTGGGACACTGAGTGTTCCTCTTGCGGCAGAGCAATGAACCATCTCCCTATTTTATCGAATAAATCAGCCAGATATTTGAGTATGTTTTAATTCAACCTTTAAAGTAGCTTGGATTGTCCCATGAGGTCTGGCTGTGGACGTATTGCAACATTTAAAATGACAAAAAGCGTCCTTCTGAGAGGAGTTCTGCTTCTGACTGCATCACAATGATTTAGAAAGTGGGAGATTTCCAGTCTCAGACCACGTGATGCATAAACATGAATTAAGGCCACACTTTATCCAGCTTGTATTTGAATTTCCATGATATTGCTTCTACCAATAATATATTTTCTCCCCACTGAGAGCCAGCATTTGTAAAAAAGGGCTTTTCATAGAGTCATACATAGGTGGCGCTGTTTCTCTTTGAAAAACAGCTGAGATAGTGCTCTTATGATTAGATTTCAGCTCTTCAGTCATCATACATGTTCATAATCCTAGTAATATGTGCACATTTTATATGCTTGATTCAATTTGTGTCCACTTGTTTTCTATATTTACTTTGTTAAACTCTGTTCTTGCACTATGTTCATTTTCCTTTTCTACACATATTTCTACTTTGTGAATTAATGGGATTACTTGACTTTCATAGTGTTAAGCATATTATTCTGAAGTGCAGACTGTTCATTTGATATGTAGAGAAGAGTAATGTTTTACTGAAAAGTGGCTTTATTTGTTCTTTCTTACAACATGTCGCTGTAGCATCTTACTGTACATACAACAGTCACCCACAAATAATAAATAGTATTTAAGGTCATGTATATTTAATAGTTACAGCACCGGTACATAGTGGATGTGGTCATTGTAGATTTTTTAAAAAAAGAGAACAAAATTACTTTGCTAAGATTCTTAAATTGATATTACAATGACTGATTTTTTTCATCCACAAGTTTTATTTTGTTTTTGATTCTCAAATCTAGAGAATCAACTTCACATGTAATTAAAAAAACAAAAAAACAAGCTGTAGAAAAAAAGACTATCAAAAAGTTTTTGCATTAATCTACACAATTTCTGGGCACCTGGGTATTTGTGTTTTTTATTCCTTTTACAATACATACACAGCTCCTTGACAGAGGCTTTCTGCCTCTGACGCCTATTTCCATATTTTACACTGTAGCTTGTATGTTGAGGTAACACCTGTGATTTACATTAATGGGCCATGATACATGCACATTCACTTCAGAGAAAGTCACTGTTGTTTTTTAGAGTGTCATCTGCCAGAAGGATGATAGCAAAGGTAATGGGGGCATGGAAACAACATGTACAAAGTTTTTATACACAAAGGACTCATTCATTTTCCAGTTGTCAAGTCTTGTTATGTGATACTGTAGTATTTGGAGCAATGCAGTTGTTCTCTTGGACTTTCCACGCCTCTGTCCACTTAATATCTGGATGTCATCTTGATGTTTTTGTCTCTCAGTTGCTCTGGTATTCATGTCAATCCTTGGATGTTCCTCTATTCCTCTTAAAATATCACACCATCTTGTGATACACATTTAAATAAAGAGGACATTTTGGTGACCGCTCTCTTCTTTCATTCCTTTCTTCCCTCACTTATCACCCTTCCTTCGTGGGGTGGATAGGGTGTCAGGCTGCAGGAAGTCATGTTTAATGGTTTTTGGGGTTGGAGGACTTTCCAGCGGCTGCTGCTCCCTGGCAGGCTGATGTGTCACAGATTCCAGGAGGTCCCTGGTGCCCAGTCCTACCTACTCTGCCTGGCTCTCCAGGCTCACCTGGATCTCCTGGAGATCCATCACGCCCATCCTTGACAATTCCAGGAACTCCTGGAAGACCTGCAGACAGAATTCAGGGGATGAGCCAAAGCCAGTTTTGTAACAGAGTTGCATTTTAAGATAAAACATTTCCTGCAGTGAAGTTGCATAATGAATCTGCATTACATCAAATATCTGCTGTGACAGTTAATACCAAATTATATTATAATAGACTTTTCTCACACAGCACATTTTCAGATGTCATGGCAGGAAAAGCAGATTAGCATTAATGTTCTCACTCTAGCTCTAAATACAATCTCTGTATAGACCACATACCTTGATATCCTTGGTCTCCAGTAGGCCCATCAATGGCTTTGCCAATAGATCCCTTATCACCTTGTTCACCAACATCACCTGTTGTGAAAACAGAAAACTTAAATCAATGGTGCTAAGTAACTAAATGCATTTACTCGAATACTGAGCTTCACTACTTGAGTATTTCCATGTTATGCGATTTAATCTTCTGTTCCACTCCATATCAGAGGGAGAAATTATACTTTCAACGACACTACATTGACAAAATGAGTAATTAGTTACATTAAAAATGTGATAAGCTCACAAAAACATTGCAAGGAGTAAGTCAACGACTCCCAACCTTACTGACATGTGACTCCATATTGGTAATCAAGTATTTGTGGCTCCTTGTTACACTTAAATCACCAGAGTCGTTAGCAGTGATTCCTCCTTTAAACTTATGTTGTTTTCATTTGAATAACTGCTCAAGGCCCAAGAACTCAAATCTAACGATGTCATATATAATAATAATCAGTTACAGGGTCCATTTTTTTTCCAGAACAAGTAAGCTTACTTTTGATATTTAAAGTGCATTTAGCTGATATTACTTACGTATTTTTACTTCAGCAGGATTTTGAATACAGAAGCACTTTCACTTACTTCTTTCACTACTGACTTTGATAATTAGATCATGTCATTGCGCAACTGAAGAGGTACTGATAAGGTGATGTGTGTGCTCCTACCAATAGATCATCAGTCTGAACTGTTTTTTTGATGACTCGTACCTCTGGGACCTGGGTCTCCAAGCTCTCCTGGCAGGCCTCTGTACCCTGGCGGTCCACGAGAACCTGGATGGCCAATAGAGCCAGCAACTCCTGGCTTTCCTGGAGCCCCAGCGGGACCTGGGCGGCCCACCATTCCAGGGGCCAGGGGTCTTCGGAGGTTAGCGGCCAGCTGTGCGATCTGGTCTGCATGTGTTAGAAAACACCAGGGGCTTAATTCACGGCTTACCTTTTATTCAACACTGGGGTGAATGATAGAGAGAATAATACATTTTTCTCACCATCGATCATTGAGCCACATAGCTCTCTGATGTGCTGCTCACTTGCCAGTTTACCCTGAAAAACATTTTCAAAGTGTGAGCACAATGAGGCGTCTCATTAGAAAGCATCAACACTGAATATGCTTCCATCAATCAAAGATTGAAAAAAAGACAAAAAAGCACTCACGGGTACACCTGTCTTTCCTGCAATTCCAGGCAGACCCTGCTCCCCTTGGAAGCCCATTAGTCCCTGTTTTCCTGGGGGCCCTCTTGCCCCAAGCTCTCCTTGTGGACCTGTCACGCCCTTGGGTCCCAGTTCACCTGACTTCCCTGGCTATAATCAACAAGAATAATCTCTTAATAACTCATAATGTTTTGCAAAAATGAAGAAATCAATTTCTTCCGAACTGGAGCTAAAAACATTCATAAGCCTCTGATTTGATCGTTGACTAAACACCAACCAAGGAGCGAACTGGGTCTGTTGAGACAATGCGGAGGCGGATTCATATGGCATCTTGTTGCTTGATAATTACTCCAACGAGCACAGCAAACAGTAAATGAGACTGCGAGAGTGAGACTCATCAGTACTGTGTCTCTAATTACATAAATTGCGCTGCAGCTTAATGTGGCTCGTCTCTCCCTTGTGGCGATAGCAGCGAACAGGCCAATAAAGCGAAAGCAGCAATACCTATCTCTAATTAATCCTATTAAACCTGGAATGTGAAGCAGAATCATGTGCAACGAGTCTGACAAGTGGGCAACAGCTATGAGCCAGGCACCAGTTTTTAATGTTTAGTGAGGGAGTTTGGAACAAACTTGTGCTGCTAATTACACCCACACACCACATCTGATCTAACTCTGGTATGTGCTAACAAATGGACATCTACTGTATGCAGAAAGCTGGTTTGGAGGGATGCAGAAATATGAAATACTGCGAGCACAAGTCACAAAAATCTATGAAAGCATGATGTAGCTCACCTGTCCTTTTTGTCCAACTGGGCCAAATGGACCCTGAAAATACGGACATACATGTAAACATTATTAAAACAGTGATTTGACATTACAGAGTGTTACACAGTTGACAGTGAATAACTCAAACTTTATCTGTATAGCATCATTTGAGCAGGTCAGTGCAAAAAGTGATACAAACACAATATTGAATAAACAACATTTAAATAATGGTCATAAAACATTCCAATCAAAAATCCAAGAGTCGTTTTTATGCTTTATGTATAAAGATATCAGCACTTTCAGCTGCCCTCACATCCTCAGTCCTGCTGGAAGACCTGAGTGGCCAAATAGGCGGGACCACAAAGTGCTTTATAAACAAGTCAATTTCAAAATCTATAAGAAAACTGACAGATGATCAATGTAAAGACTTTATAATAGGAGTAATGTGTTCTCTCCTGCTGGTCCTAGTTGGCAGTCAGGCATCAATTGCGTAACTAATTACTGCTAAGAAAGTAATGAATCTCTAGAGCCACAAAGACTGCATGTGTTTAGATTCTGATTGAACGGTGAAAATGAAGGAAATACTCACAGGCTCTCCATTCTCTCCTGGTAAACCATCACTTCCTGCTACACCCTAGAGAGGAATAAGATCTGAATTATTTGATTAAATCTCACAAACCCATTTTGTTTTTGTGAATCTGTATCTGTACCTGTACCTCTTTGTTTGATGGTACCTGACTAAGAACATAATATAATCTCTTCGGCTGGTAAAACAGTTTCAGCATCATAATTGAGGAAAATGAATACATTAGAGATGATTTTCTCAGTTTGACACTTGTTCTTTGGACATGTGGGATTTTTGTCTGACAGCATAAAACATGTTCCCTTCTGAAGGTCATTTCTAAGCTTGACCAGCTACGAATATTTACCATATCTCCTTTAGCTCCAGAAGCTCCAACTGGACCCTATAGGGTTGAAAAAGGAAAAGGAGAGAGAATAAATGAGAGTCACGTAGAGACATTTTGTGGACGGCTGGCTGTGGCAGAAGGAAGGGGGGATGTAGGGAAGTGAGGTGGGCTGGTTGAGGGGACCCAGGAGTAGTATAAAGACCGGCTTTGTTCTGTCCTTCAATTCTGAACAGGAGCCCTTTTTGTGTTTGGGATCTCTCCTGGCAGCAGTACGAGTTTATACCACTGAAGACCGAGGAGGGACGACCTGGTTATTGACATACAGTGCCCTCCCATGCTGCTCTATCTGTGTTTGTGTAGGGATGGTGTGCAGAGACATTTCTTAAAGTTGTGTGTTTGAATTTGAATTGAATTTGGACTTTTACCTGTTTTTGTTGTTGTTGTTTACATACTATGTTACATACTATGGAACTGAATAATTTAAGTTTTAAAATCTAACAGCTATTATGATAAATGATTAGACATTTTGAGTCATCATTATAATAAAAATGCCAAAATGATCCGGTTCCAACATCTAATATTTTCTTGGCCTACTATGATAGAGATTGTGTGTTTTCAGATGTTTTAGGACATTAAAATGGGATTTGCTGTCTATTTTATATATCAAATAATTAATTGATGAATCAAGAAAATAACTAGTAGATTAATCCATAGTAACTGTGAGAATATACTTCAGTCCTATATAGTCTCATGGATAACACTGGATGACATTAAGTCCTGTGAGACATTTAATATTGTCTCACACATGTCAGACTCACCCTTTCACCAAACTCTCCACGGATTCCTGTTGGACCTGGAAGACCTGGATCGCCCAAGGCTCCTTTTACCCCCTGCAGTACATGACACACGCATGCACACACACAACAAATGAGCTATCTGATAATTAGAAAGAGAAAAAAGAAATGATAATGACTGGTGATGTCATGCACTGACCTGGAAGCCTTTCACTCCCTGGGGCCCAGCGTTGCCCGCTGGTCCAATACCTCCCTGTTGGAAACAGACATGATCATGTTATCCTACTCGGAAGAGCATGTGGCGGTAAAACAAACATGATATTAATGATGCTTTCTTGCTAACATCTCAGAGAGGAAGAACAAAAAACAAAGCGCATGATGGCTGTGTGAGGTATGATTCATTATGCAGTGCAGTGTGCGAGTGAAGTGTGTTAATTCCTATGCTGTTTCATCCTTTTCTCCTCGCCGCAGGGTCTGATGTGAAAAACAGAGACCTATCTGTTTATGAATTCCTCCTTTATGAATATCTGCTCTCATCACTGGCCCTTCATTACCACCTAACTCCAGCTTAACAAGCCACCGTAGCAGCCACAATACTCTTAGTACTTCTGTAGCAGAATATCATTAACCTCAAGGGGCAGTCCTGTTATTACTATTTCATCTCAATATGAGCAAATTCATGCTAAGGTTTCACTGCATTGAGATCTTTTAAGATGGGTACATTAATTCCATTTCTTTTTCATGCTATTATGCATTCAAATATCCACATGATTATTAGAAGAATATACTTGAAAGTGTAAAATAAATGAGTCCAAATAGTTAGTTAAATGTAACATAGGACCATCTGTGCAGCAGACAGTCTGAAAATTTGGCATCTAAATGGGGCAAAGATTATTTTTAAATGTCCTGTAATGGATGGTAAGCTTTTTTTGTAAACAGACACATGCAAGATGACAACAGACACATGCATGTAGACATTGCCTTAGTCTTATATAAAAGCCTTATATACTCACAGCCACTCCTCTGGGTCCTGCTATGCCCCTCTCTCCTGGGATACCAATGTCACCCTGAGGGAGGAGACAAAAGACGGTGTGAACAAGTCAGGAAAGTCCAGAGTCCAGGTGGCAAATTGTTGAAAGTTCCATGTGGGGTTAAGTGACATGTCAGAGAGGCTGTGACCCAGTAATAACCCCCCCAAAAGAGCCCATGAGATACATACAGGAATACCTGGCTCTCCAGAGGGTCCCGTCTCCCCGGGCTTTCCTGGATCACCCTGGTGTAAAAGAAGAGAGAGATACAAGATGTTCTCCATGGTGCTAATCTTAACTTTAAAGTTGAAAACTCTTTCTATTTTTCTGTAGTACTCACGACTTCGCCTTTAGATCCCTTTGCTCCAGCCTTTCCTTGTAGACCCTATAACACAACATAGACAACAGTACCTTCACTAAGAGAGTTTCTCTGAGGAGAGTTGGTCCTACAATCAAGTTGCTGATTATTAGACTGGACGATCATTAAATAATATCCTTTATTAACTATATTGAGATACTCACAGGCAGGCCATTTGGTCCTTTCTCTCCGACAACCCCGTGGCGTCCAGCATCACCCTATCGACACAGACAACACTGTGACATGAGCTTCACTCAAGCTGTGGGCTCATGAACTCATGAACCGAGTCCTGAGCATGCAGAAAGAAAAAGAGCAGCTCACCTTCTCGCCATCTAATCCTGGTGTACCATCTTTGCCATCTCTGCCAGGAATACCCTGTGGAAGACATCATATGTGATGCTCACAGTCCTGAGACATGATGTGTTTTAAGAATGCTAAAATTTTCAAGTATGTACTTACAGGCTCCCCTTTGGGTCCTGCTCCCCCGGGGCCTCCTTTGGGACCAATTTTACCCTGTTGAAAGACACACCAGGGTGTCATTCATACATCTTATGTATACTTGTGAAACTAATCTAAGCCACTAAGTCTTGTACTTACAATTTCTCCTTTGGGTCCTCTGAATCCCTGTGGTCCCTTTTCTCCAGCATCACCCTGGAGACATCAGATGAAACACACACAGCTATTCATTGATGGGACCAGCCGTCTGTTCTGGCTGAAAACTACCACTGATTACTATTTTTATTTCAAGTGTGTTACAAACGAGGAGAGACTCACTGTCTTTCCAATGATGCCGGCGACGCCAGGTTTGCCTCTGAAACCAGGCAGGCCCTAGAGACAAATAGAGGAAACAAATTCAAATGTGTGCATTGTGAATGATAAGAGGCTGAATGAGGAAGTTGTGAAGATGTAGTAAAAGTTGCTTACTCTATCTCCTACGGATCCCATTGGGCCTTGTAAACCTCTGAGACCACGTGGGCCCTGAAACACAGCATTGAGGATTGTGAAGACACTTTAAAACACCAAAAACCCGCTCAGGTTATTTAATAGTTCCTCAAAAAGTTAGCAGATGAGCTGCACAAAACATGCAAATAACAGATAAACCTTATTGGTACGTGAAGAGTAAGAAGTAACTCACCTGCAGACCCACAGTCCCTGGAATACCTGCTGGGCCAGGTGGACCAGCGTCACCCTAGGGACAGAACAGGACACTTAGGATGGCAACAAAACACCCCATCACAGAAAGATGAGCAACTGTACTCAATAAAACCAATATTTGGCACATAACAGGTTCATTCTATTCTTATGTAACCACATTACATAACTGACGGCAGACAAAATATTTATATCACATTATAAACTCACCTTCTCTCCATCTTTTCCAACCTCTCCCTTGTCTCCTTTATGCCCTGTGTGACCCTAAAGGAGCAAAAATACACAGAATTGAACACAGACATGGTTCTGTTTATTCCCACTGACACACTGAGCAGTATAGAACTATATAACTCATAACAGATCAAAGAATAAACGTGGCAGAAACTATATTTACCTTGAATCCTGGCATCCCAGGAGCACCGGAGGGACCAGGGGGGCAGATTGCAGGACACTGAAGAGGACAGAGATGAAACACTCAGAGCTCTGTACTCACTGTATGCCGTTATTACTCTCACAGGTGCACGATTGGAAACTTACCAGAAGGTCACCGCTAAGATCATGAAGAGTACCAGGAAGGCCCTGACAAGAGGAGAAATGACAACAGATTAAGAGACGCTTTATTCATGTTATCCCCTGGTTGTGTGCATTTCCTTCCTCACAGTTGGTGCATCTGTAAAAATTACAGACATTTAACAGGGGATCCACTGGGTGGCAGTGGAAAAATACAGTATTTGAATATGATGATAAGTGTGCTTACTGGTGGTCCATCAGGGCCAGGAGGTCCAGGAAGTCCTGCAAGACCCTCAGCACCCTGAGAAATTGACAAATAGCACCAGGGTTAGTATCTTCAGCATTCATCAACGCAGTTAGTTTTGTTTCCCCAAGGACAGAGGAAACACAGAAAGTCCAAATCGACTCAAGAAATGTCATTATATTATTGGTTCCCTACTTGAATGTTTGACCTTCACTGTGTAGAGTCTGAGTCTGTTTTCTCTGTGCTCACCTGAAGCTTAAAATGTGCACATCTGAGCATGACTAAGTGACATCACTGTTAGTTTGTATGGTCCAAAGTCCAACATCTTGCACCACGCAAGAATGATGTTGAAACCTCTAGCACACATAAACTGAGAACAGACTTTTCAGTGAAGAAGGAGACATCTTGTCAATGTCAAAAATATTTCTGCATCTCTGTGGATAATGGTAACCCTGACAAACTCTAAAAATGAACTCTGATGCAGACAGTTACATATTTTTACCAAGCTTTTTGCTACACATAACCTGAGTATGAGCATTCGATAATCCAAATTAAGTGTGACCCAGTAGAAACACTAGGCCAGTCCATGGCCTCTCCAGTGGTTATTCTTATCCTCCTGCTACATTACATAGGAATATAGGGCAATGTTGTACCGGTTAGTTTCAGCAGAGCTGTGAGTTAGCTGGATCTCAATCTGTATCAGCCCTGTGTCTGTGCATGAATATTGTCTCCATTCTCTCTTCACCTAATAAACTAACCGGATAAGATAAGTTTTGATGACAGTTTTCTGTTGCCAATGGGGTATTGAATCACACGTAGTAGAATGAAATAGAATAGATAACAAGAAGGATTTGATTATCTCATTCTGAATCAGAGGATGTAACTCCTCCATGAGGACGACAGGAAGTGTAATTGGGGAGATCAGACAGATACTCACTGCTGGACCCTGGGGTCCGACTCCGCCTGGCAACCCATTGGTTCCAGGTAGTCCCTGGAAACAAAAGACACTCGGTGTGTGCAAGACATCAGAGAGCGTGTGTAGATGTAGCACACAGTAAGGGCTACGACAATGTTTAACATGCACAGAAACTAGTAAGTAATATGCAAGACTGATAGAAATACATCACAATCTCTGTCTTTCTGCACATGGGAATGATATAAAAAGACGTTGTTGTGTACTCACTGCAGCGCCTGGTCTCCCTCTGCCCTACGGAAGACACAGGAAGGCAAATTAAGTCACAAACACAGAGGGCATGATTAGATTTACTCACAACATCAATATCCACATTGTGATGTATTGCTGCATTAAAACTGCTTTGAGAGTTTGTCCCAGGCTATTGCGGTGAGGCAGATATGCACTTTTATAGTCCAGTTAGATCAAAGCAAACTATAACCTGAGTGTTCATGTGATGATATGTAACTGTGGGATACATATGTATGCCTGATTAAAGAAGAATTACTGAACTTTATTCTGGTAAAATGAAATGATCCAATGCTATCTGAAAAGGACTGCCTTTGGTCAAACAACTGGAATGGGGAGAAGATGCTATAAATATGGCACGGCATCAACTAATGAGAGGTCTTTTGGTCAATGTAACAGAGGACTGCTGTGTGATGCTTCTTAGGTGTTACATAGTATGTAGGGGTACTTACAGGAGCTCCAGCTGGCCCAGGAGGTCCAGCTTCACCCTGTAGAGAGAAAGGTAAAATAGCACATTCAAAAGAGGCTGCAACCTCTAGGACATCTTGAGACCCTATAAATCTTGCACATATGAACCCTTTGAACGTGATGGTTATCCTTGTGTGGACAGGTTTTGATTTTTCTTTCTTTCTCATAGTTGACTGAAATGTGCGCTTGTTAACTGGTACATGGACCCAGTAATTCAAACTATATCAATAGATCCAAATCTAAACTTTGTTCCGCATAATTTAACACAACTTAACAGCTCTTAAGCTAAATTTGAGACAACTTCACAGCTTTTAAGCTATTGTAAGAGAGGTTACTATTTGATTTGGGTATGAATTTGTATGGACATGTTTATTTTTGAAGTCAAAACATATCTCTTTGTAAGACATCAGTGTTGGAAGTAGTGCTGTCAGAGATGTTCTTTGGTAAATTTCACTTTTAGCCTTTCTTTCACAAAGCTAAAAAACAGGTGTTTTATTATTTATTTTATTTTCTCTCCATCTGCACTTTGCTGCTGCTGAGGATTAATGAAAGGCAAAAATGCCACCAAAACAGAACAAAACACAGATGACACATAGTAGTTTATACAAGACCTTTTCCGGAAGTGAAAGATCACAAATACCTTGCAACTAATTTTTAAAGTGCTGGTTTGAGGAAATATCTGGAAATGTCTATAATTATATGATCAATTAAAACAACAAAAAGTGGTTTGATAATCTGTACAGTCCTGAAATAATTTATATACAAAACAAGTAGTTTTCTCTTAGATACTTGCTCAATGTTTGTCCTCCCCTGTCCCTCAGCTTCAGTTTGTTTCATCCATTTTTTCTGCCACTAAAAGAATTACTCCAACAAACTTGTTCAATGAATAAATTATCATATTGTGACTTCCTGCTGTGTCCCCTCTCCTTTCCTGCTCATGTCTCCTACTCTCTCTCTCTTAACTATTTGTTTAGCCCCCACACAGCTGTGTTTGTGTTGTCTGTGAGGGCCCAACACTCCAAATAAACAGGCCTGACACTGTGACGCCACTCACTCACTGCATTCCTCAGTCTGCAAGCTAGACCACAGATATACTGGCACGCAATTCATAAACAAACAGATGTGAGGTAGCTGAAAATGACCTTGAAATGAAACAATAAGCGGATGTGTCTAAAATTACTGTCGGCGAATCTTGTCTGGTTAAGTGAGCTAATATAGCGTCATACACCAGTTTTAGCTGACACCCTGCATGTGTCACTTCCTACCAGTTTGATTTTGTTTGTCTTTGCATGACTCTTCTGCACTATGGCCCAGCCATGACACTGTAGTAATGCGAGTAATTAGTGACACTGGTTGACGCAAGCTTTCTCATTAGGTTAGCTAATTAGTTGAATTGCCGGGAGGTGAGGTCTTTATCCTTCTTGACAGTGAATTTGCAGCTTTACAGTGGAAATCCCTCCATCTTTGTTCCATCATATCTTTTATCTAACACAGGAAATAAATGTCTTCCTGTACAGTGCACATGTAGTTTAACACCACATGTGCAGTGAATCTTGTGTATCTCTCAGAGGACAGTACCTGTTTCCCCTCAACATCGGGGCCACAGATCATCATCCCCTCCAGACTTACAGATGGGTGGGAAACAGTGTGCATTCCGGGCCGGATTAGGGAAACAGCAGAAATAAATCCGATTCCGATCCCTCATTAAAAATATTCCCACCAAGAGGCTGAGCTGACTTGACAAACCCAGGCTGACAGAGGATACACACAGCCTTGTCCTTGTTAGACCCTCATACAACAGCAGCCGATCACCATGCAGTGTTTTTACATACACATATGTTCATGGTGGCTGACTTTGACTGATTGATTAATAAGGGGCAGTCTGGAGTAGAGAAGGTGAACACTCAACGGTGCATCTCTGAGTGTATCCTCAGCATCCCAGAAAGATCAAAAGACTGAAAACACTTACTGGTTCCCCTGGGGGTCCGTCCTTCCCAGCAGGACCATCAGGACCTGTCAAACCCTGAAGAGAAAGTACATCATTGCCCCGTGCTCTGCTGTTACTTCAAACATTTAATCAATCATTTCAATTTCATAGCAGAAACTGCACCCTGCTTAGGCAATGATTCCTGACATTTCTTGACAAACCCAAAGGTGGTGTGTTGGTCTTACTTTAAGAATGGTCTGTGTGTGTGTTTATCAGACACTTACGTCCACCCCTGGAAGTCCTGGCAGGCCTGGTTTTCCCGCTACCCCTGGTATTCCTGCTTTCCCTTTGGGACCCTGCAGAGATTTGCAAAACAGTGCATAAGAAATCAACTGTTGAGCCAACTGAACAATTCATTTCTACTTTTATCTGAACGTCACGCAGTGCAGCCAAAACAAAACAAACCCCTCACTGTTTGACCACTTTCTGGGGAGTTTTTCAGACTGCTGTACAAAATGGCCTTTGATATATCGTTTGTGATATTGTAGCAACTGTATAAAAATGATTGGAGGAGGATGGAGTCAGGAAAGGGGGAGGGTATTGTAATTTTATTTTTTCCGCATTAAAATGTCTAAAAATGACATGACCCATGGATGTATATTTTGTAGAGTGGTATACTTTCATCATCCCAAATGTTTCCCACACTGGTTCAAACCCAGAGAAATACAAACTTTAATTCAAGATAATAGAGCATGTAGTCACTTGTCAGTACTGCCACAGCCCCTTTAACCCCTCTAGCTGATACACTGTAACTTTAGGGGAAACACGGGAGACACCATAATATGCATAATATACTTCAAAACATGAGATTGTCCAGGGAAATTCCTGCCAAATCAGATAAATTTGGTCTTTTTTTATTTTTTGTTTGGGAGAGCTTTTATTTCATGCTTCCTCTGAAGTGTAGTTAAGAGTTACAAAGACATTAACATTAAAAAGGCAGCTTTCACTTGTGCCATGGTTCATTACTTTGCCATGTGCAGAGTCTGTCTCTGCATCTGTGGTACACATTAGAAGTTCCATTAAGACTCTAAGGTTTAAACTGGGGCACAAGATAAAAGAAGTTGTATTTTTGACATGCTGTGGAAAGTGTGCAGGGTTCTTTTCTGAGTCAATAGGTGGCTTCAGAGTTGCCACCCAAATAATTTTCATACAATACAACGATAAAAGTGACTTGGCCTATTGGAGTACTTACTGCTTTCCCTGCCAGTCCAGCAGGACCAGGTTTGCCCTGTTAATGAGAAAGAAAAAAATAAGTCATATAGCCAGACAAAAACATGCAGCTCATTCATTTATTGTTAATTTGTTGTACACTGCCACGCAGGCCCAAATGCTTCCACTGACCACCATCTTGTCAAAGTACTTTGTGCAACACCAGCAACAGAAATACGCCAACTTGGGGAATAGAATATGATGTTTAACTTCCGCAGTGACTGGGGAAGAACAAACACTGCTAAACTGTGCAGACGCTCATTGGTCACATGATGAAAGCTTCAGTTTGGTTTGAAAAGGGGGGGCTGAAGGTGCAGGGAGGAGGTGTGAGGTGAAACTCTAGATGGTCTCACAGGGTTGGGGAATGTATGAATGGGCCCTCTGTGTGCCTAAACTTTACTGGAGTCCCAAAAATAATCGCAACTAAAAAAAATACTCCTGACATGGCTATACAAGATTTACAGACATTAATGTTGTGAGCAGAAAAGAGAAAAAAAAATCAATGACATGAATGTAAATAAAATATTCAAAAGGGTTTATGAAGTATATCACCATGCTACCCAAGTTTTTCTTTTTACTTGGCTTTCCTATAATCCAATTTCCTTTTATAGCTTGTGCAAATAAAGTCTTTTATTTTTACAATAACATCATATCCTACAAACCAGCAAAACCCATTGAACAGTAAGGAGTCTGAGGGCTTCAATTTTACTATGTTGTTCTTGCATTGTCCACACTGATTTACTAAATATGATGCTGGAAAGCCACAGATATCAGAGTGACTCACATTATTCTGTATGAGTTCACTAAAGAAGAAGTATGAGCCATTAAATATATGAAAATAAACAGGAAAGGATCAACCAGACAGATTTTTTTTAACACCTTTCCCCCTACAGAACCCCATTTAGTAGACACACACTTAAACCCTGCCTACCTGACGTCCATCATTATGAATTCATACTCATAGGAGGAGCATTGGGAGGAGTCACTGTGATAAAAACTAAACATTTCAGCAGCATTAATGCCCAAAGAAAACACTTCCTACCTCAGGCAACTAAATGGGAATTCAATTTGAGACACAGCATGAAAAAGATGTCACTGAGCAGCGGCACAAATCTAAAAATATAATTTCAATATTTACTGTTTTTGATCTGTAATTTGACTCTTGCAAGATGAGGAAAATTAATCAGTTTAATTTCAGAAAAACTAATTAAAATGAGGTCCTAACATCTTTTTCTTTCGTGTGCTCAGTGCAGTTGGTTAGATCTAAAATTGTCAAAAGTTAGAGGGCACATTAGTTTTAAACAAAGAAAATGCTGGAGTCTGGTCAACTCACATCAGTGCCATCCTTTCCTGGTGCCCCTGGGGGTCCTGGTGGCCCCGTGGCTCCTCTGGGGCCCGGTCTCTGTAACATGAAAGTCATCAATGTCAAATATTTCGACCTGGTAATATTTTGCATTCACTGCACCACAAGTGCTGTATAGGTGTGTAGGATGTGGTTTGATATGCACCTAATAAAACAGGCCGATAACATTTATAATATTTGGTATATTTTGGCATCAGTAGTGTGATAATCAATAATAAAGCTTGTAAAATTCTACTCATCACAGTATTACTAAATTAAATAATTCAGCCAAATTAAAAAAAACCCTAGAAATTAGAGATAAATTCGGTTCAACTGCAGCTCTATGAAAACCATGATGACACAGCTTTAAAGCACAAGAGGAAGACTAAACTGGATTTCAATGAAAACAAAAACAACTCAGTAGTTCATGGATCATCCAAGCAAAATAAACTTATTTGACTGAGGGCTTTTCAAATGAGCTCCTGAGTTCGTCTCAGCCGGGGAGCCTGAGAGAACAGAGGTGGCATTGTGCGCTGTGGCACTGATCTCCAATCCGCGCATTCCACAGGTTCAGGGAAAACATAACCCCAACTTCGTCAAGTAGTGCGAAAAGCGCAGCCACCTGCACACAATCAGGCTGATATGGGAGGAAAAAATAGGCCTACAGAACCGGGGAGAAAAAAACAGCACCCACACCCAGTCTATTCTAACTGTATGAGACGGGTGAAGAACATCTGAGAGTGAAGCTCGGAGAAAACATTCAGAGAAAGCACCAGGTTTAATGAGAGCAGGCAGGTCAGGCCTCATCATCACCACCATCATCACCACCATCATCAACACAAGGGATGCCTTTATTATCAATAGGATCTCGGGTCACACTATCTTATTGTAATCATGATCATGAAAAAACACACACATCGCCATAAAGATATGATGCAGATGACAGGGAGGATGCAGCTCTTGAACTTACCTGGGCTGAGGATGATGTCAAAAGCTGGCACAGTACGAGCACCCACAGAGCAGAGAACACCGCCATGTCTCCCCGCTCGCCCTCACGAACCCGAGTTTATGCGGAAAAGGTCAAATCCCCGGTTCCCGATCCTGTCTCACTCCCCCCCAGCGTCCGCGACGGAGCCTTCCTTCACCTGACGGCGCGCAGCTCCTGAATGGGCTTCCTCTTTGGTTCCAGATAAACCCGAGCCTCCAGCCGAAGGGGCTGAACTCAATGTGGCGCACTGCACACAGGGGTGAGGGGGGTGAGGAGGAGTGAGGGGCGCAGCAGGCACAGGAGAAACCATCTCGGACACCGAGAAAGTGGGCTGAGCTAAAAACGTTAAAAATATGCAGGGGTCCGTGCTTGGACCAATTACAGACAGACCTAAAAGAAGTCCTCCGTGTCTGCAGGTAAAAAACAGTTCGTTAGTAGTAGGCCTACTGTGTACAAGCACAAGGATTTAAAGCTGTAGGACTGCAGATAGTATTTGTTTGAAGACTCATAGAATGGTCCAAATTAAAGCAATGGAGGCCAAGACATCCTGAACTACACAGTCAAACTCTAAAAAAATGCTGGATCCTACATTTCCCAGAATCCAACTCAACAGCAAATCTTCATTAGAACTTCACCTGCACACCTCTTGTGTGTTAAATTTAGAGTCTCCAAACTCAAGCTAGGGTAGTTAACCCCAATGACGTCACTATGACAGTCAGGGTTATTTTCTGGTCAATAGACAAATACATTATGCCAGTATTCAAACTGGCTGAGTAACACTTCTCGTGTGTAAAACCAGTGAAGTTCCCCTTCAACCAACTAAGTTAGCAATCTTTTTTAAGACCACACTGGCGTCTTCTGTCTCATCTTTGTTTTTTAGGGGTCTCGTCATGAACCTTCACAGTATGTGGAACCATTTCAACTTAGTGTTGTGGGATGGATGAAATGTCTGGCTGCATCTCATGTTTTATACCTTATACTGATGCTTATGTCACACAGACTAAGACTGTAACTAGTGATTATTCTGATCATCAATTGATATGCAATTATTTTCTCAATTAATGGATATACGTTTGCTCGTGACAGTTCCTTAAAGGTTATGTCCTCAAACAATGTTTTGTCCAATTAACAATCTCCCCACAAATAGTTTATTCACTACTGTGCATAAGAAAATCAGCGTATTACTCCATTATCATAATCGCTTAATTATTTCCCCAGACATAGCAAATCATCGTGCTGTGAGACAAATGCAAATATCGTGACCACAAAATAGTCTATAATTAAATCTAATGAAAACATCAGAGTCAATATGGAGACTTAAAAAAGCTCAGAAAAAACTCAAAAAGCATACATCCACATCCTCTATTGTGACGAACAAGCACAATCTGAGCACTACTCTTGATCTAAACTTTAAATAAGTCAACGAAAAGTGTTACATTTTTTATTTATAATGCTCCAAACAGGGAATGGTTAGATCTATAGATAGAGGCTGGCATGGACAATGCAATCACAAACAGCAAGCTCAAACTCTAACAGTATATATCTATCTATTTATATATATATGTTTTTTGCTATCCTTACCGACACCCTCGGCTGCACAGTGATCTTGAGGCCTGAACAAATTGTGTTGCATCAATATCTCCAACACCTTTTTTCTTCCCTCTGTTGTGAGTCATTTCACTTGACTGAGTCTGTTTGCTGGAGAAGAAGACAGATATTTCTGACTATAAGCTACTGCACTAGGAAATCAAAGAAGAGTCTCAGGAATAGGAGCAAAAGCTGACATCTACCACAGTGTTATCCTGAGAGTAGCCATTTAATAAGCTGTAACTGCATTCAGACTTTGGCTAAACACAGATTAATTTCATAAAAGCATCAAAAAATAGTATAACTTTATTCTGCTTTGTCAACAGCCAGATATTTAGTCGGGAAAAATGTCATATATAAAGAATTCAGCACTTTTGTCAAGTTATTACCATTTCATTATGTAAATACCATAATTTTAACAATTAATAGTGAAATTAAGTGCAAATATAAAAAGATGCATCAATATAATCACCCTGGCTTGCACATTTTCAAGGACTGCACCCATGTCAAATTAACATACAGTGGACTTCAAATTGTAGCCAAAGCTTTATCAGTTCTGCCAAAAACACATACATTTTGTACAATCAACCAGTCTTATCACATTTTTTGGCAAGGCTTTCAGTTGTTGAAAAGTCTACTTCCCAAATCTGCATGAAAACATGCAGATTGTGCAACATTATTGAAATATAACTTAAGTGACATTCAGTCTTAAATCCATTTGAACAGCAGGGTCCAGTATAAACGCAAACCAATTAACAGAATGTTTTTACTCACACAAAAACAGCCCCGTCAGAAAAAAAGCTCTTCCAACTATTTGTTTTTCAGTGCAAAAAAAAGTTCAATTGTTAAAGTATTAAGGTGTTAAAAGGCTGAAACCATCATTTCATTCATAAACATTAATAATAGTGCTTCATGTTTCCTGTATAGATATTAAATATCAGTCGCTGACAGTCATTACTACCTAAAAGGAGAAGTCTGGTAATGTTCTATATTTTCTTATAAACAAATGAAAAGACCAAAACCAACAATTATTCCACTTGCAAGTATTGTGTGAGTATCCAAAGCGTCATGTATAGCAGGCTAATCCAAAAACTATTAAGACAAATCAATGAGCCACACTGACATGTTCCTTCATTACAGTAAACATTGGCTAAAAATAGTTTCAAACAAAAACAATTTCCTTCTGTTTGCATATTATCTGAACTAATTACCTGCTATAACATTACTTGAATTCATCAATAATAAGCAATGAGCATATAGAGCTGAGAGCCACAGACAGGACAGACAAGTCACAAAGTACTGAGAGATGTTGGTTTTGGAGAGACCTGACAGACAGCTATGACCTGCAGGGCAAAGGTCATGTGACCAGCAGGTTAGCAGGGCTTGCATCACTGCTAATAAGCTAAAGATGCTGCATGTTTACTGGCACTGACCACTACTAGCTGTGCAAGCCATTACAATGAAGGTTGTGCGGTTTTATATTCAAAAATGTCACAAAGAACATGTTTCAGTCCAGCAGACAGCTGTGCACTATTCACAGATTTCTCCAGTCAGATGTTCTGAACAGAGCTGGTGGAAGGATTTCGCTGGGCAGATCCACATATTAAAGAATCTGGGGAAATACTTGGTAATAATACAAGTCTGAATATAACTTTTATTGAAATGTTTTCAAAAATCGAACTAACTTTTTTTTTTTAACAATCTTGGCACTGTTAGTCCCTATTTTGCAAGTTTTACTTAACTTCCATGGACAGTTTAGTTATACACTCCCTCACCTCCTCAGTCTTTGACTGACACCTTTGGCTGTCTATAATGGTTACGAGACCCTAACCTTGCAGGTTACAGCTGTCTGCCAAGTCTCCCATTGGTTTTGACCTTTTCATTGGATTAGTTGTCAATAACAAAAATATAAAGCATCACCAGCCTCATCTTTTAATATTGTCTGATGGCCATGTAGAAACTGAGTCACATCCACTCCCACATTTAGTGAGTTGTTGAATTCATATACTCCTTCAAATTGAAAAGAATCAATATCTAAACATCAAATATAGTAGAAATAAGGCCCAGAAAGTCTTTTTAAGTCATACTCTGTCCCTATATTACATTTCACTTGAGCTCAAATGTTTTCTCCTATCATCTAGATCATTCATGAATTCCCCACATTTTGATCTGAGCTTGAGGGGTTTGATTCCATATCAATATCCTCAGACTCCTTCCCATTTGTCTGTTCATCTGCACCTTTGTCGGTGCTCGTCAGTGACCCATTCGTCGTTGACACATTTGCCTGTGACGTTTCCTCCTCCTCCTTTTTATCTGGCACTTGATTAAAATCAGTCCTTGGGATTTTTTCCTCCCTCCCCAAAGATAGAGAGGGTGAATGTTTCGAAGTCTTAAGTGGGGTTTGCACGGAAGGGCTCGTTTGACCAGTGGCTTTATTAGCACCAGCTTGTTCCTCCATCTGCCCACTGGCCAAGTCCCCAGTGGCGCCGTTGCTTGGCAGCACCTTGTTATCTTCTCTCTTCTTCTTCGGTGGTTTTTCAGTGTCTATGTCTCCATCTGTTTGCATAATGTTGTCCGGTTCCAGGACGGGGTCCTTCGAGCTGTTGTTGAGTTTGTGCTCGCCGTCAGCACAAGGCTCGTTTTTTGCCGTCACAGTGTCAGGACTGGATGACTGATCCATTTCATCAACATCATCTGCAGCGTCATTTCCATTTCCCAAAATTTTATTAGTGGACTCAGCCTCTGTGTTTCCATTTCCAACAGTTTCAGCTTCTGGTTTTTTCTCAGGGGATGCCTCAGACAGTTTGTTTTTGTCTTTACTTGCCGTTTTATCAGTTCCTTTCTGAACCTTTATAACTTTATCCACTCCATCCTCTTTTTGTTGCACAACTGCCTCTCCATCTTTGCTTTTGCTCCGTGAATACACCTCATCTTTTCCCTCTCCATTCCCAACAGCATCAGGTCTCCTCTCTGTCTTCCTGAATTGTTTCTGAATCTTTCTGGGACACCACACAAACTTATCCTTTGGCTCAAAGTGAAGGTAGGCATAGCGCACCAAATCCTGACGTTTCTCCTTGTCCAGGACAGCAAACAGGAAGTAGTCGAGGACACTGCGTTTAACACTGCTGAGGGTCTTCTTGACTAGAGTTTCTTCAAGAAAGAAGCGCACAAGCGGGGCCTGGTAGTGCTCAAAGCCGAGCTCGCCGAGGCTCTTCAGGATGCGAGTGATGCGCAGGTTGTTGTGCATATTCCTGCAAGAGATGAGACAGTAGAGACTGAAATCACAAAGACATAAAGTACATAACTGCAATGTTATTTACATGAGAATATCAGAGTATTCACCGCTCCAGGTTTCCAAATCGCTCCTTCCAATTCTCTGCACGTTCCACTTTACCCGTCTCCTTGTTGACCAAACGGATGCCATAGAAGCCCAACATGAGTTCATAGGACTCAACTAGTCTCTTTTTGGCGTCCTCATTCTTCTTGAAGGCCTGGTGAGTATGCAAGGGAGGAAGACCAAAATGTAGAACCATTCAACAACTTTTATGATACATGTGGCAGTAATTTGGTTCAAAAACTTATATCAATATATGATATTCAATATGTAGGTTATCTGATTGGGTTTCTGTTCTAGCTGGCAAGCTATTACAGTTACGCCGTTTAAAAAAAAAGGAAAATACTTTCCATTCATCTGTGCTAATGAATGGCAGTGTTTGCCTGATAACCTTAGTGCTTACTCATTGCGATGCATGATTTTTTTTTTTTGTGACGAGGCTGTGGTCACCAATTAAGAAATATCTTGCTTTGACTCATCTTCAGAGACACTGCTCTCCTGATAGCTTCACATTCCTAGACTACCTGAGGAGGTTAAAATACATTTTCTGTGTTGTATTGCGTTGTGCCAGAAATTGCAAGTCACTGCTGACAACAACTTCTGCACAATTTAAGACTTGTTTCCTGAGATAAACTTACCTCAATTTCCTTCTTGGTGAGTTCTGAAGCCATGTAATTAACCCCCGGCTCTCGCAGTGGAAACAGCCTTACAATGGCAGAGGATTCCAGAGAGAAACAACACAAAACCAATTAGTATATCAACTAAACTAACTGAATGAGGATGATGTCAGCAGTCCCTGCAACAGTTTGTAACCACAACACACAACATACCCTCAGTGCATCATCCCATAAAATCAACACATACAACTCTGAAGCCCTATGATTTTATCAAAAAACAAAAAACCCAACATGCTTCTAATGAACAGTCTTGGACAACAAACAAACTCACCACATGCCACTGTTCTGGGTATCACTGGAATTTAGCTTGAACTTAATCGTCTTTTCTCTTTTGCTAAATCTGTGTAAATAATGGCTGCCCAGAAACAGGCAATGGTGCTGCAGATATTAGCATGACACACATTTTGCTAATCAACAGGAGCACTCCTTACTCAAGAACATCTAACATGCTTCCAACTGCAAAGTCACCAGAATAAGATGACATGAGCAATGTAATCTGGGACCCAGCCAAAACACACACCACAAGCCACAGACAAAACATACCACTGAATGTAGGAGTGGACTCTCTCCAGTCTTTTGTAGTCATTTTTCCATTCTTTAAGAAAGGATTCGATGTAGACGTCTGTGCCAATAATAGAGAAAGCATCATGTCACTTCAAAGACTTTCCCAAACACAGGAAATATCTTGTGAGATATATCTGAACACATTACCATCAGGAGCAGAGGGAAATTTATTGAGATAAAACTGCAAATTGTTCATTTTGTCTTCTGAGCACTCGTCATCTGTGAGATTCTGTCAAAAAAACAAAAAAACGTGTAATTGCAGTGATGGAGAAGACGTTTTTTTGATGAACTACTTAGCTTCTACTCACTGGATATCCTCTTCTATAGTTCTGCATGTCCTTTGCTGCCCTCATGTTTCTGGACGTGTGATGCCACTGCAAACAAAAGTGAAAGTGAAATTTCTATGAGGTAAGATCAGCGGCGAAGCACTGTGACAAGTCATGCTATCACTGCCAATGCTGCCACGACCTGTAAGGTTTCATATTCAAGCAGAAATATGGCATAACGTTAACTACACAAGTTATCATATGTAAGGCCGGGCTAATCCAATCCCCATCTCCACTACAGGGACTTAACACCATCACATGCTTCATTTTAAAGATGAGATGCAAACCATGCGTGGTAAACACTGTAAGCAACCCAACATAAATATCTAAACGTAACGTCAGGGACCTATAACCCCTCCAAAGTAAGCTAACATCAGCAGCGAGCTAACGTTAGGCTAGTTAGCCAGCCTGCAGCACAGAGGCAAAAAGCTATCATTAGCTTTCCTGTCAGGGCAATAATAGCAAACGCCTGCTCGGATGCATCAGCAATGAGTTACAAGTCGGCATATTCCACGTTATGACATTATTTGAGTGAGTTATGGTTCGGCCGAGTCATAATGAAAGCGCGTACAGTTAAAGTCCAGCTGGATTTGTTTTTGTCTTGACATGACCGACGGGTTTGGCTCTCTCCGGCCGGGTCGTCTCCGTCACTCTCCGTGTCCCAGGTCGAGTCGTACTCACAGACACAGTCGTCCTCCATTGTAAAAAAAATCCTTATATACCTAATTAAAGCTAAATAATTGTGTAACCTGGTTTAGCACTACAACCGCGCACGATTCAAGTCACACTCGCATGTTCAGGTTACACGGGGACGGCCCTGACCATCCGTCTCTCCAGTCTACCATCGTCAGACAGCGGCACCGTTGGCGGCTGCAGTACTTGTGCTGCCTTCAAGTGCTCTCCCCGAATAGCAATTATCGTACTTCACAGAACTTGACACACATTCGCGTTTGCCACTACGGTACTCGGAAACCAAGTAAGTCTTCAAAAACATGTTTTTTCACATTTAAAAGTAAAAGAAAATCTCACACCAGCAGTGTTTAGTTGCTTGAGATCACCACGCAGCAACAGTTTGAGATAAGGAAGGTTTACGTTATTAATGCTGGTGGAGTTCATCATTAGTTGACCTCAGGAAGAAATGTCTTCCTTTTTGGCCGAAACGCCCTCTCCTGACAATTGTTATCATAAGAATTTCACCCAGCTGCGCTGTTATTTGGCACTTAATGAGGTTGTTAATGCGCTTTCTGAAAAGCAATTCGATTTTCCGACACAGCGGGAAGGCAGCATACTTGCTGTGTCGGTTGATGGCGATAAAAATGGCAAACCAGCTGATATGAGTCAGGCAGTGTATATTAGGTAGGCTACAGGAAAACTTTCACTTGACTGTTATATAACAGACAACAACAGTAATGCTATGATAGCTGTATTAATAGCCGACACAGCAAAGCAATTACAAAAAACATTTAATACTGTGTATACTTAATTAACAATTAAAATGTTAAATATAGTAGGAATGTGTAGCCTAGAGGCTAGAGCAGACTCCTGAAAGATCATAAGGGCCAAACAGCAGAGTGATATTATGCACACAACTGTATAAAAACCAATATGAAAAATATTTTTGTATAGTAGCTTATATGTCTGGTATGTTAGCAATGTGGCCCAAAGATTTTAACAGAGATCCAGATTTGATAAGATTGTTCATACCAAACATTGAGACTAAATCATAAAGGTCTAAACATTACAAGCAAAAATCCAGCAACTATGCTGCTAAATACCCTAACCCATTATATTTACGTATTTGTGCATCTACTTTTCATTTGGGATGGGGTGACAGGAGTGTGCATATCCATAAGCGACAATGAAGTAATGTAGAATATTATAACAACTGGGATCACATTGAAAACCTGCAATTAAGAGGCTACTTGAAACGTCTGACATGTCATTAAGGAGAAAATCAGCTGAAGGATGTAGAGCTTTTGGCAATGATGATGGTTTGTTTTATACATGTGCAAAAGCCATGTGCCTTTAACAACAACAAAACATTTAAACACAATTAGATAGGAAGAAAGTAAAAATAGCAGCAAAGCAATCACCTAAAAACGAATTTGCAAAAATGGGATTTTAAAAACATCCAAACAATGAAACTGTGTTAGCTGCTCTCCGCGGGAATTAGTAATTATAATCACAATCAATCAAATCGGTGATCAGTACTGCAACTAACAATTATTAGGCTATAGATATCAATTTTTGTCCATAAAATGTCAGAAATTCGTCTCATAATTTCCAAGTCCATGTGATTTGTCGAATCAGCAACTGGCAGGTTGGGATGGCTTTTTTTGTTTGTTTGTTTGTTTTTTCTTCAAAAATGACTTCAAGAATAAACCATATATTTAATAGTTACCTCCCAGTTTTCTCTGGATTGTCTAGTTGATTAACCCAACAGTGATTTTAGCTCAGATTTTGTAAGATTTAAAATTCCCCAGGTATGCCCTAAAAGTTAATCTTGAAATAATGTAAAGCAAAAAGCAGACTATGGACCAAATTCTAAAACAGATCACACTATGCACTGCACAATGTGAGAACGGGGATCATTGTGACACAGGAATGTTTGCATGTAGGCAGCAGTTCTATGTTACGACCTTTAGAGACACTGCAGCCTTTCGCACACAAACTTACAGTTCTAATTACAGTATCTAATATTCCAGTCTGAGCTCTTATTAGAAGTGTCTTACATGCGTGATAGCCTCAGCCTTACTGTATTATAATTTGGATGCAGCTTTCATACTATAAGGGCCAGCAGCACAAATGAGTCAAAGGTGTGAACATATAATTGGACCGTGATGTCCATTTCTTCAGTAATTGGACAGATGCATTTATACTTGGGAGTATTTCATTATTAGAAGATAAAAATAGAACTGTGTATCATCACAGGGGATTCAATGCTGAGTGGCCGCTGGTGTGGGTTTCTATTTTTGGTTTTAGTTACTGTGGAAACCAGAGGGCTCTGCAGGCATCCAGTATTTTGCTGTTGCTATTTAGTGCCTCTGCTTTATAAAATGGATTCCCTGCTGCCTTATTTCAGTGAGTTCAGTACAGATGGAAAGTTAATATACACAGAGATTATATTAATTATGTAAACACTGTTGGCTGTGTTTGTAGGGAACTCTACCTCCCCTTCATGACTGACTGTCCTGCTTCCTGTAGTTTATCCCCACTGGAGCCTGGTGGGGGGAGTCAAGGGTCATCTGGGAGAATTCTGCTCACCAGGATTGTGCTGCATTGTGTTTAAGTTCTTAGTAACTATTAGCTAGTTCCACTGATTCATTAAACCCAAATTAGCTTGTAAATACCTCAAACGCTCTGTAAAGTCAAAAACTGGAATTCACCAAAATAACACTCTGAGATTGAACAATGCATTAACTGCCAAGATTGATGCATACATGGAAGAAGTATATTTGTCTCAGAATTAGTATGAGGTGGAAATATTTGACTAGTCTATCAGTGGTGGAAGTAAATTTACTTTTGAACACTTCAGACTTTTAGAGTTGTAGGCTACTCACACAGCCTGCCTCCCCGATGAAAACCAGTCCCCACCTTATTAAATGTAATATTTGGTTCATTTATTTTATTTGAAATATTCTCCTATTTATCTCACATATTTTATTTTTAAATACTCACATCTCAACTTCTATTCTACACATTTTCATTGACCAAGCATTGTGAAGTGAGGCGTGAAGTGCTGTAACTGCTTACTTCAGTCAGGACCTCACAATGATTGTGATAATCAGGTAAAGTTACACTTAGTGTGGGTGCATAGTGTTGTATATTTAAAAAAAAAAAAAAGATTGTATGAGGCAGCTGAGATTGTCTAGAGATCAATGGCCATTTTCCTGCATCCTTTAAAGAAGTAGTTCTCAGACTTTGGTGGTTAACTCCTGAGAATGAATCTTTCAGCACTATTCACAAGTGACCAAATATTATCTGATTGCAAGTTGTGTTACGTTTCTGTTTGATTTAGTGGATAACAGAGAAAATGTGAATCAAAGGGATGCAATTTCTTCTTCTGTGAAGCAATCACATAAACTGCTGAGGGAGTATTTGCTGACAAAGTGCACATATGAAAGGAAACAAAAGCCTTCTCTGTTCATTGAATTGCGAGAACAGAAGGAAAAGAATGAGATGTAACTTTTTTAACTAAGGAATTAGCAAATAGAAATGGGAAGACTCCTCAGAGAGTGACTCAACATGATGGTAGAAGATGACATACGAGGTCTGATGCAGACAGGCCTCTGGGTGTTGAACCACAGCACCAAATATAACTCAGCCAGTGTGTCAGTGACAGTGTCTGAGGGAATAATCCTTACTCCTGCTTGTCTAATATTGCGCCACCTTACCTGGTGTGTTCTTCTCTGTAGATGAAGGCAAACACTTCCTTTTTAGTCACAGACTCTCGTATTGCTTACTATAGTGCAAGGATTTCTACAGAGAATCAGTTTACACCCAGAAAGAATGCTGTATATATATTCAACTTGTCACTACTTACTGTATACAAGCTACAGTATGTTTTCAGAATGTGGGCGTAATTGAAAACTCAGAAACGTAATGTTGATTGCTATTCTGTATAATAATTGTTTTCATAATTGATTAGTCTCCCAATCACTTTCTAGATTCATAGACTCATCGTTTGGTCTGCATGAAAAATATTTTGAATTGAAATGAATTGTTTATCAAAACACATATACAGTAGTTGACTTGTCGACCTATCATAGCAACTGAGCATTGCATCTCTGATCCATGTTGTATCCATGTTGTTGACTGATCCAGTCTCACCACCCATATATGCATAGTTGTTACTGGAGCTTTTGATCATAGCAGAGGTTAAAAGTTAAGTTTTGATGGTAAGTATCACTACATGATCCATTCTTCTGGAGATTAAAATTTTTTCTGGAGCGATGTTTGAAGGTATCAAAATGATCCAGTTGCAAGTTATGTAATCTCTGTTCCTCTAACACATCTACTGTATATCACACTTTGTTTTTTTGAATGGTTGTGGTACATTTTTGTGTCTCTTCTTGACTATGTCTTTGCTTTATTGCCAGTACATAAAGGCATCGAAATATAGTGTGTCATGACATCAAAGCCTCCTCATCCCGGCTCTCCTCCAGCTGTCAAATGTTTTTGTTGCTTCTTTTACTTTGGTGTATTATAGCTATCATTTCCACTATCATTTCCAGTCGTTCTGCTCCTTTTCAAGTTATGTTCCATGATGTTCAGGTGTTATCTCTGGAACCACTCTCAGATCTTGTGCAGTATGTAATGAATGAATCTTTGTATGGCTATATCAGTATCCTTAGTTTCCACATACATGCTCATAATCGACATATTTAAGGGTACACATAAAAAATGTGATGATAAACTCCTGTGATTTTTGCTTTATATTGGTTTGTCAGGCCAGGATGCTCAGCCTCTCCTGAACTACAAATACAGCATGTGTCTTAAACAATCAAATCCCCGAGTCAAAGGCGGCCAGCAGATCATTAGCGTGATTAAAGCCCTTGCAGTTGAATTCACAGCTGTCCGTATCTTTGTGTCTTCAGGTCCTCTCACTGACGGCTGTGACAACAGGTTTGTCCACACACAAATCCTCTCTCTGTATCAAGCTGCTTCCTCATCTTGCACTCCTGCATTGTCCCTGTCAGATATTTTCTAGTATCCTTGTCAAAGCACAGCTGCTCTTCACTGCTAAAGAGCCCCTTTCCTTTCTAAAAGTTTGGCTTTTACAGCGGAGCTTAATTTTTATAAGCCTGCCTCCAGGATTTTGCCAGATTTGCATTTTTTCTCCCTGCAGAATTGGCAGATGGGTTTTATTTAGTAGAGAAATGCGCCTCCAGGCACAAGGTCCTCTCTCCTGTGCATGACGCCATGTGCATCCTTAAAATGGTTTGTACCATCTGCATATTCTCAGCATCGTCACAGACTGTGTGGAGCTCTTTTCGATTTTATGAGAAAAGAAAATGGACGAATGCTTTTTGTGGGCAGTTTTGATGTGACAAAATGTTAGTAATAAATAAAATGAAGCTAATTATTTTCCAGGTGAGGCGTACTGAGCGCTGAGAAAAGGAGGAGATATTTCCTTGTACATGTTTCGATTTTACTGTATCTTCACACATTCTTCCACTACCTCTCTAGATGTCACTCAGCAACCACGACAGGGACAATAAGAAGCAGCTCTGTGAACATGTGTTATTTGACATTATTTTATTATAAGCCAGAACTTAACATTATGAATTAAAAAAAATGAAAAAAACAGAACAAAACAAAACAAAAAACCCAAGTGGCATTATGGGCGAGAAAGTGGACAATGGATGGCATTTTCATAATCCACTTCATTTGTTTTCATTGCTCCATGTAAATGACATGTTAATGTGTGTGTGTGATAATGAAATGTACCTGAGAGAGCAGAGAACAGAGAGAGAAAATCAAATCAATGATGCATCTCTCTGAGTCTAAATACTTATCTTTAAGCCTAGGCCTGATGGGGATTGATGGGCCTCCTCACTTTGTTCCAGGTCCTTGGGCTTTGAAAGGGATGTGAATACAAGCTGTGAGGATTGATGTGTGGCTGTTAGGGCTTCAGGTGCCTCTCTTATCAGCTGAGATGTAATTGATTTATGGAGAGCTGGTTTGAATCACAACAGGGATGTAAGTGTGCTGATTTAGCCACTTAACACAAAAACAGGGCCACCAAGAGCAGGTTGCTCTGTTTGAGAGGAACAAAAGAACAAACTGTAATCCACCAGCAACACACTGCTGGAGCCTCCAAAACCTGCGGTGACGTATAGAGGATCTGATATAAGTGCGTGATATTTATTTTCTCTCCTCGCTCGAAACATCCAACCTAAATAATGACACTTGACGCCGTGATGCAGTGGCAAACACAATTCACCATATGAGCGCCTGGATCATTACGCTTAATATATTAGTTTCAACCTGGCTGACAGTCCAAGTCTGTGCTTCTGGTATGAGTTACCATGGCAACCAGCATCACCTACAGTAGGTTTCCAGAAGCATCTAGTGTAGCAATGTGGTTTATTTAGCCACTGTACACACATCGGATCTCTGATGTGCAGGGGCACGCGAACACACACGTGCACACACACACACACACACACACACACACACACACATCAGGTATCCATGAAAATGAAATCTTCAACATATGTTTGCA
>JBCAUF010000002.1:19096321-19106688 GCA_038406115.1 Haemulon aurolineatum | reverse complement strand
CACACACACACACACACACACACACACACACACACATCAGGTATCCATGAAAATGAAATCTTCAACATATGTTTGCACTGTAACTGTTGTCAAAGGAACTGTAATAATCAGCGTCTTTTTCAAAATAACCTCTTTTATGGATCAGAGTGATGTCTATGTGTATGTATCTATATTTAAACTTGTGCAGTAATGTGTGACTATTTTGGTTGGCTGATTTTATTAGTCATTTTCTCTCATTTTGTTCTTCCTATTTGATATAAATTCACCAATGCTCACTCACCAGATTATTTCTGTATAATTATTATGATGTCGAACGATTATAATCAACATGAGATCAAGACAATATCCCCAAAACTCAAAAACAAAAGCGCTCTGTGTCTCTTTTATTGAGCAGAGGCTTAAACACCCATTTTATATGAAGGCTTTTAAGTTTTTAAGCTCGGGTGAAGGAGTTCAGTTGAGTTCTTTGGCAACAAACCCATGGCCCATTTATGTTACCTACACACTCATTCTTTTAAAATCCATCCATGAATGACTGACGCAAAATGCACTTATGTTAAGCTTTCAACCGGTTTCCTGCTCATTACTTACTTTAGAGATGAGGACAGCTTTGTTATGCAGCGTGTTGCTGCCAAAAACGCAGAATCTCCGTCTTTCTCTGTGTGTCTTCAACTTGGCTGCGCAGTTTCAAGGCCAGCTCAAACTGCTGTCCATGGTTCTGAACCCCCCCCGCTCGTGTTAGATTGGTATCTGCCGGGTCGAGTCAGGACCTCACTTGTTGCACACATCTGTGATAAGACCGAACACCGGTGCCGTGGATTACTATGCGTCTGAAACATTTATTATGTTACACACAGTTTTTTATTGGTGACTGCTTTGCGCATGCGAAGAGCCAAGCCGAGGCCACTTAAACAGATGACCGTGTGGGGAGCATCGATCGCTCTCAGCGCGCGCAGCAGGATATGCGCGTTTTTCCTTAAACAAGGAATCTGAACCTGGTAACACAGATATCCAGGTCTGATTTCCCTTCACGCCTCCTCCGACACTACGTTTTTACGCAACAGGCTGCATCACCAATGTGGAGTCTACGCTGAGGAACGGTACCACCTGTAACTGTGCCCAGTCTGTGCCCCCCCTCCCCTTGACTTTTTTTAATGCCGACGCCGAGGATGAAGAAGCAAAACGTCCGGACCCTGTCGCTCATCCTCTGCATGTTCTCCTACTTGCTGGTCGGCGCCGCGGTGTTTGACGCGCTCGAGTCCGAGTCGGAGAGCTCCCGCAGGCGCATCCTGGAGCAGAAGCGCAACGAGATGAAGAAGAAGTACCGCTTCTCCGAGGACGACTACCGCGAGATCGAGCGAGTGGTGCTGCAAGCTGAGCCCCATCGCGCCGGGAGGCAGTGGAAATTTGCTGGCTCTTTTTACTTTGCCATAACAGTCATCACCACCATCGGTAAGTTAATGTAACGCCTCTGCCTTGGGAAATGAGAGATAATGATGCTACATGATTTTGCAGTGGAGCCTTTTTCTACATGAATGCAACGTTTAAGGCTTGCTTATTTGCAGGACAACTAAAAAAAACAGACAATTGCTTCATGTTTTACAAATCAAGCTACAGTATGCGTCACATTGTTCCTCTTGTTTCAATTCCTCTGCATCAAGGTTATGGACATGCAGCACCAGGCACAGACGCAGGAAAGGTCTTCTGCATGTTCTACGCTGTGCTGGGCATCCCTCTTACTTTGGTCATGTTCCAGAGCCTGGGAGAGAGGATGAACACGTTTGTCCGCTATCTCCTGCACAAGACGAAGCAGTGCCTGGGCTTCCGACGCACCGAGGTGTCCATGGAGAACATGGTCCTGGTGGGCTTCCTGTCCTGCATTGGAACGCTGTGCGTAGGGGCCGCAGCCTTCTCCCACTTTGAGGGATGGAGCTTCTTCCACGCTTACTACTACTGCTTCATCACGCTCACCACCATCGGCTTCGGGGACTTCGTGGCCCTGCAGAAGAAGGAGGACCTCCAGGAGAAAACGCCCTACGTGGCGTTCAGCTTCATGTACATCCTGGTGGGGCTGACCGTCATCGGGGCCTTTCTGAACTTGGTGGTGCTCCGCTTCCTCACCATGAACACTGAGGACGAGAGGCGAGATGCTCAAGAGAGGGCGTCTCTGAAGAGGGACAGAGGCCTCCTGGATGGGGCTCTGGGCCTCCATGTTGTCGGGGAGCAGAGCAGAGACAGCCACCGGGAGAGGAACAGGAGCAACGCGGTGCACAGTCGCAGCCACAGCACGCTCTTCCTCCCGATGGAGGAGGGAACCAGCCGCACCAACCTCATTGCTTCCCCGGCGGAGGATCAGGAGAGACAGAGGAGCCCCTGCAGACACAGGCTGCATTTTCAGATCAAGGCAGGAAGACGCAGGCGGGAGTCGAGCCTCAGCTCCCTCTGCTCCTGCGTATGCTACCGCCTGGGGATTTGCGATAGTCCTCTCATGTCCCATAGTGAACACCACGGCTGCCATATCAATTCCGTGTACTTCAACTCAGTGTCCTACAGGATCCAGGGCTGCTCTCCGGGTTCCAGGGACAACACAGGACTCTCCTCCCCGGGAAGCACGCTGTCACCTGGGCACAGCTTCCGGGAGTTCCCTCGTTCACGGAGAAAGTCAGTGTGAAGAGCACTATAGTGAGGGAGAGCGTTTGCACAGAGTCCAAACTGTATTTTCAATGACACTGTATTTTGTGTTACACCTCTTTTGTGCATGTCACAGGACACTGGTTCTGTTAAACAAATAAGTTGTCTGTTGTGGCGATAATTGACGATAATTTTATTTAAGTGAGGATGAGGCTTCTTATCCTCTTTTACCATGATATTATTTACGTTAGTGATTCTGCATGTAAGCCAAAGTGCAGTGCATGTTAACGAGAATGTGTAGCACACAATGTGAATGCATGAGTGCTATGTGAAGATGTGAGATAGTTGGGCTTTTAATCTACCATTTTAACAAAGTATTTTGGATATAGTGCTTATTAATGACTGTATAACTGTTCAGTGAAGATATGTGAATGATCCTCAGTGGACTCTGCTCCTGCTTTAGACAAAACCCAAACTTTTTCATGCCATAGCTAGAAGATGTCATTATACTTTTATATCAAAAAAGCCTTAAAGAACTTCGACCAAGCACACGAGATATGTGGCTTCTTAGCTCAGTGACTTTAATAACTCCTTTTATTACCTGTCATTGCGGGGCCAGAATAACTTTTCTGTGCATTACTCAGCACTAATGCACTCTAATATACAGAGATTATGATTGTTACATGAGTGACTCAAATTTAATGGATGTAGCACACAACACATACTGTATGTAGCAGGTTACTAGTAAACTTCCCACAATCCTGGAAGAGTTGTCACCTTCCAGCCAGGGAGGTGTTGTTTCCTTGTAGACTTGGTTCGTAGCCAGATTCGATGTGAGTCTATTACAGTATTGTTTTATTAAACCAAAGGAAAGAACCTTTAAATGTGTGAGTGTTTTTATTCTAATCAAAGTTTGCTAAGTGGGTCAGCAGCTCACTTTTATGTGAGACTGTGAAGCTTTCGTGTTGATTAGATATTGATGTGTTGGTTGACATCTGTATTGTTAGACCTGCTACGCAGGACTGCTGTTGAAACAATGATTATACCTCGCTACATTTCAACCAAATGCAGCCTGTTTTTACCCCCATAGGTTTGACATTTTCTTTAATTTCAAGTCACCCAATCAAACTGGGAAAATATCAGTGGTGGGATACAACTACAGTATTTTATTTGAGATACTTGTGCTGAACATAAGTATTTCCATTTTATGTTTTATGTCCTTTTTCACTTCTTCCTCACAACAGTTCAGAGGCAAACATTGTCCTTTATACTTCACTGCATATCGAAAAAATGTGTTGATTGTCAGAGATTAAACCACCCAATTTAGCTAATAAATCAATACAACAGTAGTAATACTAATTCATTAATTTGATATCGTATAGAATACTATAACTCTCACTTTGGCCATTTCTCTGAATTATGAATACTTCCACTTTTGATACTTTAAGTACATTTTGCTAAGAATACATACATACATTCCCTTGTAAAATAATTTCCATGCTGCTTCTGTAATACTTTTACAGGGAGTATTTTTATATTGCAGTATTGTAGTTTGCTACTTAAGTAACGCATCTCAGTACATCCTCACCATCAGAAGATTCCTTCAGTCTGGCAGTCCTGGGTCGTGGAACCTTTACTGTATTTACTGTCTGTTTGAGCTATGGAGTGAATAATAAAATGGCCGTGAACAACAAAAAGAAAATACCTCCATGCTCAAGCTCAGTGCCCAGTATTTCAAATCATTAAACACCTCACCTTCTCACCTGTCACGAGACAAAATCATATCATGTGTCATAACGTCTGCTCATGGCCTCCATTTGCTATTTTTAAAACCTGCTTTCAGTTTGGAATGGGGAATAGAAATCATGAAGTCTTTACATAAGTGTCCCCAAGCATGCATTTGAAGCCATCTGTTGATCTGCTGGAATAGTGGGCTACTTTACATATAAATGTAAAACTGATTGGGCAATAGAATCTCAAATGGTGATTGGTTATGAAATGCCATCTGCTCTGGCTGCTCGGGGGTAGCAGGAGGGAGGTTTACACTCTACTTTACGTTGTCACATCTCATGCTCTAATTCGGAACCATTCTTTAATCTGTGCAACAAGTACGGTTTACAAAGTGTTAGTTCACTTTCAAATATACAGGATTTTCATCTTTCTGTATGATCACATGACAAAGACAAAAGGAAGAAAATTAGGATACAATAACTTTGACAAGGGGGCCCTCTACAGGTGGGAACACTGTTTGGATGAATGAGAGGAAAGAAAAAGCTAATGTAAACCATTTAGCCACTAGATGGCACTACATGTTCATGATTGGATTTAATTCAGACACAATGAATAATTTTAGAGCAGCATGCACAGAAAAAAATAACACTCATTGTGCCATTGTTATTTTATTATTTTTCATGGAAATTATATTTTTGCCTGCAATCCTCTGTGAGCAGGTGGAGCTGCTGCAAATAAGGGTCCATAAAAGTCTAAACCCTGGGCCCTGTGGTGTCCAATATCACAAAACACGAGTTTCTATCAAGGCCCTTGATTCAGATGATAAAAAAAACTCTCCAAAAAACCCTTGAATGGGACAAACGACATGGGAGAATGCATCCATCCTTTGCTGCTTTCTTCCAGGACTGACAGATGAGCTTTCAGAATCGAAAAGAACAAAATTATGGACATTTATCTAATTGTCCAAAAACAATGGTTGCATGAGCAAAAACTCGGGGTGGGTGATATGATAGCACAAATTTTGTTCCCAATATCAATTCTTTTTCTGAGACATGAAACAATTCTTTTTTTTTTCTTTTTTACTGTTGTCTGTTATTATTTCATCTGCATATGCATGTCAATACATACACGATTATAAATGGCAGTATGCAAATATTTACTGTGTTACCATTCATAGTTAAGGAAGTGATACTTCATACATGCCCACACTGAACAGCAGCAGTGGAGCAGAAAGTGCATGTGCCACGAGTGTGTCCATGTACAGAGAATGTGATCGAACACGAGGCAGATCAACTTCTTTGGTATTGAGTGTGCTGACATTATTATTGATAGTCAAGACAAGGCTTAGCATCCCTAGTATTGATACTTTAAGTATTGATCTGAGCAGTGGCAGGCGACAGAACACTAAATTTAACCCAGTCTCTGCAATACAGTAATGGAGCCTGAAACGTCATGTTGTTGGCCCTTCATAGCCCATAAGCAGCCTTGTCCTCTTAACTGTCAGGTATCACTGTTTCACACAGCGAGCTAAGGGAAATTACAGATGTATCAGGCTTTGAATGATTTCTCAGAGGGCTTACATTATCCACAGACCCTTTGCTCATTGATCGGCCTCATTGCCATAATTTCATTAGATAACTGATATCTGTCAAATCAACATTTGTAGCGATCATTTCTAATACAAATTAGACTTCATCGTCCTTACTGAATACATTGATTCAAACATTAATTTTCCGGAAACTGGTTATCAAACAAGCTGCTTGAGTGGTACAAAGAGTGTACTGGCACAAAACCAAGACACAATTAGTTTACATGGATAGATTATAGCAGAGTTGCCCAAACTCTTAGAACAGGAAGGCTAAAAACTGCCACAAATTACATGGAATAGTGCACTAGACAGCCACTTCAAATGTTAGTGTCATTTGGCTGTCTTTGGTCAAGAGTCAGGTTAAAAAGGACACATTTCAGTGAAAACAGAGTATGATGCTGCAGTTCATTAAATGCCATGGTACTTTTTATTCATAGCATTATCCAAAAGGTAGAATTCATCCTTGTTGAGGTGGACTGAAGCAGAGAGAGGCGATCTTTCTTTCCTAATACATTAGTGTAACATAAACCCAAGAAATCTCCCCCCCGGTGACAGAAGAATCCCTTCATCTTATGTAGCCATTTTATCATCCGCCCAAACAATTTTAGGTTTTGTGAGGGTTTTTTTTGTGCCCGAGGACATGGATCAAAGTAAGGTGCCATAGCACATCTCCTGCTAAAATGAATGATCTTGAAAGGGATAATCAAATAGAAACTCATCAAAATGGGAGCTGGTGCTAGTAGTCTGTAGAGAGATCATTATATTCTTGCAAATTAATTTCAAATGTAGAAATGTATCATGCTGTAAAGTCATGTTACGGCTCTCGATATTCACATTCACATTATGTCTCTTGTTAGCACACGGGTATATATAGTATATAGCATATGTCTGAAGATTAGGCTCACAGTCTTGCTAAAAGACATCTTATGTGACACAAATAATGGGTCAATTTCAAAGTGTCTGTTCCATTTAGCAACTGACAACTGCAAGAAAGCATCCATCAAAAGCTCCACCTTCAAATCTTTATTGTCATCGCTCAACAAACTCTGTTCTGATCTCTTTATTGTGAGATATGACACTGATGATCATGAACGTCTGCTGCATGCAGCCGAGGGCCTTTATTTACTTATCAAACTGTGAACAGCAAGCAGTGAGAGATAAAAGCAAAAATGCTTCGCTTTTACTCACAAGCTGAAGAATAAAAGCTATTCATCAATGTTCGTACCTAAAAAAGAAGTGTATTAAGTTGATTGAGAGTGGATCCTGCAGGACAGACACAGAGCTGAGACAATGTTTTGATGGATTGTAAAAAATATTAATCATGATGGTGAATAATATGTTAGCTGAAGAAAACTGTATTATTCAGAATAGTGTAAATTTAGATTTGAGCATTTGATAGGATGTTTTTCTCTTCGTCTTCTCTGACTATTTAATAATTTCTCTGTATATGTATTGGAGTAGAGTATTAGATTGTTATTAATTTTACATATAAGTAAAGATGTGAAGGATTTCACGCAAATAAAATAGAGATGGACCTGCTCCAGTGGCCAACAGGTCTGACTGTGATTATACTGGCAGTGGGCTGCTTCCAGGTGTGAAAGAGTGTAATTGTGTGAATGTGGTCTGGAGGTTCCTGCAAAAGAGAGCTGAGCTGCCTGAATAAACAAAGGTGAAAAGGAATTAGTGAGTGTAATAATTTGAAAAGAAAAGCAATTTGTGAACACTTGAAAGTTAAAGTTTTCTTTTACACATATTTCTCATGGTTGTTGACCTGCCTCTGTGACCATGATAAAAGAGAGGGAGATGAGATGTGAGATGTGATTCAAGCAAGAACCTTTTTACTCCTAAATTGTCTCTTTAGAGAATTATTATCTGTAATTGTTCGAAGTTTGATGGATGCGGGCCAAAGACTCCAGCCAACGCTTTTTCCACTGGCAAAGAAAACCACTCTGCTCTTCAGTTCGAATCATAATATAATTCATAGAAGCACAATAACTCAGAGGAACCAAGAACGACTTTAGGGCTGGGGGGAGATGCATGCAGCGTTTATAGTCGCCGCTTGGAGGCAGTGTCACACTAGATGGCTCGCACAATGTGCCTCCTATATTTGCCCAGCCGTAGCTTGTTTGCCACCATTACCACCCCTCAAACTCCCCACCTCCCCATCCTCTTTGCCCCTGCCACAACTGATCTGGGTATGAGATGGAGGTACAGCGATGATGAATAACAATTAGGATCTTTCTGAACACATACCAAAGGAGAGGCCAATATCAATAAGATTTTTATATGCTCAGTCTTTCAGCGCTCATTTCGGCACAAATGTTGACAGAGCGTGCTGTAGCACGGCTCAAACAACAAAATAATTAAACACTTACTTCAAACTGATATGTGAGCAAATAAATTGGACACACACACACACACACACACACAAAGGACAAAATAATCACATCCATTCTGCTGAATTCTCTGCAGGAAAGTCATTAATGGTTTTAAATGAGGACGAGCTGCCACTGATACAACTGATCTGTGTGTGAAATGGAATTAGGTGGCTGAAGATGACAAGTGGAATCTTTTATAGCCAATACTCATTGCTCATTGCGCCATTGTAAATGAAGCTTTTTTGTCTACTGTTCAGTGGTTAATAAATGACACTGGCAGCTCATATTTCCTGCCTCCCATTGACGTATAACCAATTTAACTGATATAATCATCTATACGATCGCTGGTCCATAATCTTCTCAGCCATAGTGATTATCCACAGGTGAAAACAGTAACTATGTACATGTATTCAACTACTGCAATATTTTACTTATTTCCATTTCATGCTACTTTATATTCCCACTCCACTGCATCTCAGAGGGAAGTGTTGCACTTTACATTCCTAAGCATTTATTTGTGAGCAAATTCTCAACAACTTTGAACATTTTTGAAAAGTTTTGACACAAAACATATGATCATATTATAAATGGAGCGAAGCCTGTGAGCTAGTTCAGACAGTCAACTCGAGGTGCACCGTTATACATGTGTTACGTTTCATACGCCAATCATCTACAAAAACACACCTACTCGAATTGGCGGCAGAATTTCCCATTTCCTATACTCTGCTTGGCAGTGCCTCTGCGCTGCATCTGTATTTCTGCTGTTGCTTCAGCCGCACCACCACCCCAGCATCCACCTGCAGGCTTCAGCTGGGGGGTTTCATATATATTTGCTCATCACTCCCCAATATCTTTTGTATACATAAGATATACCTGCAGGGCGTGATGAGGTTGGTCCCTTTACGCCAACCTCAAACTATGTTTCTGCCGCTAAATAAACAAATTGAAACGTGAATTGTCTGCCTGAAACTGAATTATATCAGCAGCATGTAGTCAACATAAACACATGGCTCAATCCTGATTTCCTTTTTACACTTTTATTTTTAATATTTGAGCCTGCATTAACTGATTTTTTGGGTCACTTGGCAGAAATACCGACATATGAAGTTGGTGTGGCGAACTTCGCAAATAGCTGCCTATTTACACACCTACATATGAATCAAACTGATCATTTATTTGGTGTTATATCTTCAGTATTCACTCTCCTTTTAGCTCTGACTTTGGTCTCCACCAACTCCTGAAAGAAATACGGTATCTGGCTCTTCACCTGATAAATGCTCCACCTTGTTCACCAGCTGTTTACTAAACATCTGTCTGCTGCTTGTTGTTGGGCATGTCGTGCAGTTTTTCTTAATCTAAAAACAGCTACAAGCAACACTGAAACAGTAATGATGAGCCTCTTTTGGCTCAGAAGGAGGAGTTGTCTTATGCATTTTATTCATTGTAAATATGAAAATAGGGATTTTTTAAAAGCTAATTTTCTGACATCATTTTGTATTTTTAATGTTTCACATTGTGGTATCGCACTTATACTTGCATAAAGGATCAAAATACTTCATACTGTGGGTATCTATGGCATGTGAATAAGTGTACCACCCCACTCCTCACACACACACACACGCACACACGCACGCACACACACACACACACACACACATATCACAGAACTTCTAACAATCGATCAGAACTGCTGACGCTCCTCATCCCAGTGCCTCATGTTGGTCTCTGAGCAATTAGCCTGCTTGCATCCCAGTGAGTACGCAGCAGATTCGCTGCTAATCTCACCCCCTTCTCTCTTTCTCTCTTTCTTTTATCGATTCTTTTATCTCCCATTAAACACGTTCCCTCTCTTTTTCCTCAGAGTTTGACTGTCTGACACATATAACTGGAGGTGTGACAGGTTTTACAGCTCTTACACTAATTCCTTTTATTTGCCTGTAAAGGGCTATTGTTGGGAAGTCAGTAATGGATGTGTGCGCCTAAGCCTGTCAAGTTTTTGTCTCTTTCTCCCTGTGTGTGTGTGTGTGTGTGTGTGTGTG
>JBCAUF010000002.1:19073791-19091232 GCA_038406115.1 Haemulon aurolineatum | reverse complement strand
CCTGTCTAGCCAGAACCAAAACCAAACAAGCGCATACACAAAGTGTAAGAGAGGGAGAGTGTGTCCAGCTTTAACATAAGCTGCAAGCATTAGCATGCCAGGCTAACTCTTACAAACTAGCACCATCTCCAATTTAAATTAAGAATGTGCTGTTCTTCAGATTGTTTGAGGATCTTTGCACTCCAGCAACTCCAGCCAAACCTGGATTAGATAGCTGAACATTTTGCCAAACATCTCCATTATTCCTCACCCTCATATTGTTTTTTCTGTGTAAAAGTAATACTTCTTCTGTGGATCTTCAGCTGGTGAAGGTGCTGACTTTTTGCAAAGGACATGTCGCTTCAGCCTCACTCTCAGTCAACATATATGTAGCTATCATATAGCATATACTTGGAGAGGGAGGTCACAAAATCTGATTAATTGTCTGAATGATCAAAGACCTTGCTCCCGAGCGACGAATTTCTGGCATGTCAAAAATAATGTTTGGTTGTCTTGCAATTCAAGCAGTTCAGTGGTTTGATTTCCGTCAATGATTCCTACAAAGATCCATTATTATTCAAGTGTTGTTAGCTTTTAATATTACCAGAGTATTTTATGTGTTTTGCGGAAACTATGACTCAGACTGCACTGTGACATGAAAGTGAACAGCCATCTGTGACTGCATATATATATATATATATATTTACTTTTACTTTCTGTTCACAGTAGAATTTCACAATGTCACACTGACTTTTTGTCTGAATAAACTTTATTGGAGTTGCAAATGGAGAAAATACTCAAAACCAATTGACTGATCTGTTCAATGTTTTTTCAACCAACTCATCAAATCTCCTCCCCCACACCCCCAATTCCTCACTGTTACCTGTATACAGTATGTGTGGCATCAGAACAGAAAACACGACAGCACTTAAAGGGGGCGGGGCTTGGTGAATGGTCAATTGCTAGCTCCCACACATTCCACCACCTTTACCCTTTTAAACAAACTTCATTCATCTGTCTATCCTACTAAGTGTGCAGTGCAGAGTAGCCACTGCATTAACCTCCCAGTCACCTCCCCCCACCTCTCTTTCATTGGCCCTTCACTGTAATGGCCGTAGCGAGGTTCTGCCTTGAGCACAGATGGCAAACAACATGAAACTATGGGGACCATCCAGGCTTATGGCCAACCACTGCTCTTTGTGTGTGCAGGTAAACCGTTTGGAGAGTGATGTGGAATGACAACAGGCCAGACACGACGAACACAATAATCTCTCGATGGCCAGATCATTGAATAAAGATGTTTGTTTTTGTCTTGCCTCTCGCAGAAAAAAGGCAATTGTTTTAGAAAGTAAAAAAAAAAAAAAAAGACCTAATCGGCAAGAGAGCTTGTGTTTTCAGCTGAAGAGGTCAGCAGTATTTTATTGTGCAATTTGTATTGTGGTCAGGTATGTGAAAAGGGGCTGAAATGGATTTGATTGCTTGTGTTTTTAGAAGTGATGAAATGGTTCGTCTCACATTCTGACGAGCTGAAGTCATTGTGACTTGTCAGTTTGCCTTCATTTTCCTCTCTTTGGGAACAGTGCATCACAGCCCTGTAGGGATTGCTCTATGATTGCAGTTCCACCAAGGGTCAACGAAACCGTGAATACCTGCTATTCACCGTCCGAGCTGAGCTGAAAATCCAGAGGAAGTTGAAATAGTGAGTGACGGATTGGTGGTGAAAAATGAGTGTCAGGTGCAGTATACTGTCAAAAACTGTAATGCGCGCTTCAAAGAGGCTCTATGTTGTCTGGCTCCCAGAGAGATCAAATAAAACAGCGAGAATCTGAAGTGAAAGTTGTTCGAGGAGAAAATCTGTTGTACGTTATGTATAAAAAGTACAGAGTAGCCAACCTCTCTAGCACTTAATGAATGCTTGACTGAGTGGAGCAATTACAGGGGATAGCTCCATTAAGCCATTTGCATTTGCTCAAAGTTAGATTGCCTTTAATTTGCTCTATTTGGAAAGCCTGAGAAAAATAAAGGCATATATTACTGAAATAAACCAGCCGCATGCAGATGTACAGGAGCTGTTAAAATCTCTGTGCTGTCATGCTAGCTGTACTGTACTATGTGGTGAATAACAGGCTGTTAATGGCTGACTGACTCACACAGCTTTAATCCCCTAACTATAGTGCTTTATTTATGCTGCTGGGAACAAGTAAAGCATACTTATAGATCTAGCTGTGAACAGTTTCCTATGGGGACACTTTCTTCTGAAGAAATAGCCACAAGGAAAACTGGTGATGAAGAGTTGTTGAGTTTCTCAAATTGAAGGGTTTTTTTTTAAGTTTTTATTTTTTATGTTTTTGAGCACCAAAAACACAATTCTGCTCACCTCCATTATATTGGAGAGAGTGACAATTGTGTTTTTTTTGCGTTTTGGGTGAACTGGGGGTCTAAACAAATGCAAAGACATTATCCAGATTAGCACAGATAATGCACCCTTCAGAAGATAAATCAGCAGTCAGACAAAAATGTGCCACCCACCCATTTCACCAATTTTGAGAGCGGGGGAGCTTGATTAAATATTAGCCATCGGTACCTATTGAGAATGGGAAACTGAGGCTCTGAAGTCAGGGACTATCTCAAAAGTAAAAGGGGCTTTCGAAAAACATCAGACGTAGCATTCATCTGGGCTCCCTCACATTATATCCTTCCATTTTCTTTGTCAGGCAGTGTGGGCAAATGCATACTGAACTTCCTGTTCAATTTTCACTCCTGGTTTTAGCCTGGACCATTACAAAGTTACACAGGCTTTGTATTATTTAACTAACTGAAGTGCATGTTTAAAATATTACATTATTTTGTTGGCATTGTTACCTCATAGATATAGATACAGTATATGTATTAGGAGTTGAAATGGCTGTATAGTAATTCAAACCAGAAAATGAAGCAGACTAGACAGTTTCCACCAGCTACAATCAAAATACAGATATGTTTGTGGCATAAACAGATACAGACACAGGTAATAGCTTTGTTTTACACCCCTAAGGTGAACTGACCAAACATTTTGGGTCAAAGCAGTAGAGACAAAAAATTTATTTCCTTTTTTCAATTGAATTATTTCAACAAAGCTAGCTTCAGGAAATTACAATGTAATGACAAAATGAAATTGTGCCACATGCCCCACCCGAAGACACCCTGTTTTACTTCCAGCCCTCATCCTCAAGCAGTCCTCACAATTCAGTGATTGTCTTCTCAGGTTTGCTCAAACTTCGTGTCAAGGCAGCTGAAGTTAGACACACAAATGCTTGTCAGAACATATAAAATAATGAGATGACAGGGGTTAGAGGAGTTGACACTTGATTGTGATTTAATTAGCCTGTGTAGGAAGTGTCAAGTGCAACCTAAATGCTTCTGTGGCAGACGGCAGATCGGTGAAGGTGTTGCAATGAAAGTTGAGATGCTGACAGCATACAAGAGCGACTTATAACACACGGCTGATTCCAGCATTCGCAGTTCTTCAGGATGTGCCTATTTCACACACAGAAACCTGCAGCTTTGCTGTTTATGCTACTATGTATAACCTAAATGATCCCATCAAGACTGACTACAAAGTGCTGTCACATTAAAAAGCAGCCTGAAAATGGACTTGTAAATGATATAAGGTGGGATAAGAAAATATTTGCACAGGCAGCACAGGCGATAGGTGTAACAGCATTCACCTTGAAGTTCCGTCGTGTATTATTATCGCATGCTTTATGCACTGCTATTGCATGAACTCTTGAACATGTTCTGAGCTGTTTGATATATGCAGCAAACAAAAAGTCTCCATGTTCCGCTCAGGCAGCGACAGGTGAATTTACGCAGGCAAAAACCTGAGTGTGCTTTCAGGAGGATGATGCTCAGCGCTGATACGGTGTGGACTATATTTTGCTCAGCAGCGGTGATTAAAAGCACTTTTGAGTCATGAGAATTACTGCTTATGCCTCTTAGCCTAATGCTCCGCCAAGAAAATGATCTACCTGAGCCCCCCCCAACGGCTCTCCCCCTTTCCTTGACTTATGCACTTAAGTTTGTTTCTCTCCTGCTTCTCTGTAATCTCTTAGGTACTCCCTTGTCAAATTCTCCCCAAATTTATCGTCTATTCTTTCTCTCCTTTACCATGAGGGAGAGACACATCAGGCTGCACAGACTTTAAACCTCTGCCAGTGAAAGGAGGGGATAGAAACAGACGGAGGAGGGTGCATTAAAGACTTTAGAAGTGCTTGGGATAAATAATCATATTTCTATGCACCCACGATGCTGGAAAAGCACCATCTGGGACAGGCCATGGATTTGCATTACAATATAAATGGGAAGTTGCTGGAGCTGAAAGGGTGATGTGAAGTCATTCAGCCAGCCCCCTCACTCTCTGACAGGTCGCATCTCCCTCCCCACACCAGGCAGCAGGCAGGCGCGAGGCACTTTGTTGGCGCACGGTACACTGGCGTACTTTTGTCGCTCGACTGCCCCCCCGCCGCCCCCACAAACCCCCCCCCCCCCCACCACCACCACCTCTCTCACCCCTCCCACCCCTCCTCTCCACTTCATCTTTTTTTAACACACAAGCTCGCCTTTTTTAAAATGCCACATCTCCACACACATGGAGCAGCCCGATAGCGTATGCACCAGTGGCTTCCCTTTCAGATGTGATCTTCAGTGAACCCTCGGCGCTCTGTTCATATACGAGTAGGTGCACCGGAGACAAGGAGACGAGCAAAGAGGAGGTGGTGTGAGAGGTGGTGCTGGTGGCATATAGGTACATAATAAAACCGCTATATAATCTGCTATACATAACCCGCTACACTTTAAATGTGCCCACTAAGCTCAAACACATTATGGAGTCATATTAAAGAAGAATATTCGCTTCCTCGTCTATGTGATGCTGTGGTATTAATACCAAAATATGCAAATGCATTAATTTTTCAAATCAAATTTCGAAAGCTAAAGGGCACAGGTGATTTGTGCTTGTTTTATAGCAGTTTGTATTTTGCAGTACTTTCCACTGTTAAGCCCTCTGCTCACTTCCATTTTAAGAAGTCTTTACTTGACTGAACCTCACGTGTTGATGTCCATAAATCTGACAGGATACAAACAGATTTGAGTACTTCATGGAAGTTGGCACCACTTTGCATGACAGAGCAGTGTTGGCGGCAGAGAGCTGCAGAGAGGCATCACGCTCAAATGGCTGATTCTGCCGTAGCCTGACTCCGAGGACGCACCGAGCCTGCTCAAACAGTCTCTAAGTGGTAGGCTGTGTTTACCGGCGCCCCATAAGAGCCCTAACCAAGTGGTTGCGTTCATAGGATGAGCTTGTTGATTTTGACACATTGCGATTGTTCAGTTTTTCCCAGAGTGGTTGTTTCTTTTGCTTGTCTGATCTAATATTCAAGCAATATGAATTCGACCCTTCTCATGAAACTTTAAGCATCACACTTGCTGTAGCACACATTTTGACAACATACAAGACCCTTCTGTTTCTCAAGCACATCCTTCACAGCTTCCACAATATAAATATGGATGGCAAAACTACATGAAATGACGGGAAGAACACTGACTTTCTCACGCTCAAAAAGAATCACGCAAAAAGGAAATTAAGAGGAATGTCTTTGTAAAAATGTTCATTGTTCAGATCTCTTAGTTACTACGTTGGTCATTGGTGTTTTTAGCACCATTGGCAAGAGGGTGTAAATTAATACACTGTCATATAGAAGTGATATGAAAAGGCCAATGAGGAGACCAAAATGAATGTGAGCAGATGTACTGTCAAGAAAGGCATTAATGTGACAGTCGACGTGGCTGATTCCCACTAGACGCTGGTTAATTTATCAGAAATGGAGGACCAAACGAACACTTGTGGTTTGTGGTTTTCTTGACTTTTATGACTTCACCTCCAAATGTAGACAGGAGGAAGGCACAGATAAAATGTGGAGCACAAAGAGCTGCGAGACAATTGGAGTTGAAAACATTTGTCGATAAAGACTTTCTGTTCTTTTTTTTTTTGAGAAACCTGATGATTCCCCTTTCAAGGGTATTTAAGGGTTCACTTTCAAGGGTAACACAGACAGTGGAGAGTAACAACTATAAGATGGCATGAAGCAGTCAAATTTATGTGTATAAAGGGAGAGAGAAATAAATGTCACTGTGATTGTTCAAACCTCTTTAGTCTGGTTTGGGTGTAGAAATGTGTTTATCCTTCAAGTTGTTTTGCTTGAATTCTTTCTGTTAAATATGTTGCACTGATTCTCAAATGACCTAAAACAAATGTTGGTGTTGGTGACAGGGATCATGAACTGTACACTACTAGCCACAGTCGCTGATATTGTTCACACATGCTTCTCAGGGCTAAGTGAACTCACACAATGGTTCTGAGACGTTTGTGTCTTGTATAATGTTTTCCAGTCTGACGATCAACAAATCAGCTTGTTGACTGACGTAGCTTTATGGTTTTTCAGAGGACAATTCCATTCATTTTTTGTAGCCTACTTGTCTTAGCCTGCACGCATTTGTTAAACTAAATAATTATGATTACACCCAAAATTGTTCTCAAACTGAGATTTAGCCCCAAAATAATGAAAGAATGAAAGACACCAGCACCTTTTCATGCTGTATCTGATTTTAGTGAATTTGGGAGAAGATATGGTGTCTCATGCAGAGAGAAAGGACAGTCTTCCCCAGTTTTAATGAAACTGAAAAGTGGAGTAGTGGGCTCAGGTACAGAGGTGACGATGGTGACTTTTTCCAATCTATTCACTTTGTCTGTCTGCAGCTGTGCAGACCTTTCAGTCGACTGTCCCATTGTTTTCTACCGTGAATCCCACAAAGTTGTTCCATTTAAAAAAAAAAGAGTGAGAGAGAGAGACAAAGATAATAGCAGCCTTTGTTGGATGTGGCTTTGAAAGATCACAAATTAATGGATGCCATTTTAGAAGTGCAGTTGCTGTTACATTACGAATAAAATGTGATAAACCTCGCGCGGAGAGATAATACTCATTAAAACACACCCGCTTTACACCGAAGGGGTGATATATGCATTCAACCCTCTACCGAAAGAAGAAAGAAAATTGCAAGAAAGGGAGGAAAAAACTGTGCTGAAATCCAGAAAATGAGAGCACAATTATTGTTTTGGCTCTCAGAACATTAAAAGAATAGATCCACCTCGCTTTGTCCCTTCTTACTGCTCTAGCTAATTTTCCATAATGTCTGCACTGATTGTAGAACTGCTGACAACTCCGGCTGCTTTGTGTTTTTTCATCATCCATCTATCTAAGGTGCACTCTTTTCTGTTGTAGCAGTTTCTTTAAACATTAAGCAGGAGATTCAAACACCTCACATTCATTCTGGAATTATTTGTGCCTGATCAAAAGAATGAAACATGAACAAAAAGAAAATAACACACGGTACATGCAATGGCAGTGAAACAAGCTGTTGTTTGAGGTGTGTGTCTGCGTGCGTATGTGTTGACGTGTGTGAGCAGACAGTTCCTGAGCAATCTTCAGCAAAACCCATGCTGGAGTCAGAACACTTTTGAACAATAATTAGTATGACATGTTGTTATTATAAAAGCCCACAGCCTCCTGAAAGATACACACACTATATTGTATGCACATAGACTTACAGCAGGGTACGGTTGCAGGATGCGATCAAACGTAACATTAATTAGCAGAGGCGATATAACGATCACCAGCGTGCTCAAGTTTCCATGCTGTTCTTTTTGCCTCCACAAAGTTTTCATGTTAAAATGGACCACTGCTCTTTACTGTGCTTGGGATTTTGTGTCAGCTCAGCTGATGCTATTCTCAGAGCTGTATTAATTGTTAGCTCGCTCTTTGATTTGCCTCATTTAAAAGGTCTTTGGTTAATTTAATGGATCGCAGAGTGAGCTTTTCAAAGTCCTGCTGGGTATAAAAAAATTACAGACGGTAATCATACATCATTAATCTAAAAATACTTCTCAACAGGAATTGCTTTTCTTTAAGTTGGTTGTGCTTCAGGGTGACTGATGCACACAAGCAGACTGAAGGTCAAACAAAGCAAAAAGCATGTCATTTCTGTCATGGCTGAGTCCTCTGCATCACATTACAGGTCCTCAGTGCTCCTGGAGTGACTTTGCCCGGCTCCCTCTCATTGTCCTGACTGCTCCTCAGCTGCTCCCAGTTTATTTGGGCCTGACGCTGCGCTCACACAAGGTCGGCAGAATGGGAAGAACAGCAACATTTCCTGTTATTACTTGAGAGTGTTCAAGCGTTATATTCAGGAGCCTCAGTGCGCGAGGCGCAGTCAGGTAAAGACTTTTTAAAATGGAAATGAACACAGCGCTTATAGGTGGAAAGGACTGCAAAATAATATAACTCCAATAAAACAAACATAAATCACCAGTGCCCTTTAGCCTTCAACATTTAATTTGTGAAAATACATTTGCAACTTTTGGTTAGCTCGCCTGGTTCTGTCCAAAAGTTACAAAATACACCTGCAAGCAACTGTAAAGCCCATTAATTAACACATTGTGTCTGGTTTGTTTGTGTGTTGTGTACTCTTCCTTTAATGGTGAAATTTATTCAGATGTAACTGTCAGTGATGGTGGCATCCCGTCTTTGTCACTGGTCTGTTGACACTTCTGTAGCTCTTAAACAAATATCACAGGTCTTCATCAGCCCCCTCTCACTTCTCCGTCAGCTCATCAAATTTCCCGTCTCTCCAAATCTTTCTGACTGCCTGCGAGGTTTTGTGATAACCCCCCTGTTAATCCTGTAAAGTACAGTGTCTCCAGTCTTCCTCCTTCTACTCACGTCAGTGTTTCACCTGCAGCCCACTGTGCTGCACATCCACCAGTGTATTTCTGTTTCCCTCAGTCTTCCCCTGCAGCCAGCTTGTCCAACTGTTCACTCCCTCCTCCACTGTCCCTGCTGATCTACAGTTTCTCAGCCCCTCAACTCCTTTAAGTGACTTACCATTAAAACTACCTTTGCACCTGCCATTTCCCCCCCCTGCGTCTGGGCCTACTCCAGAAAACTGTCAATTTATACTTTCAGATGACAATTCATCCTGCTTCGCTAGCCTACACTTTTGACCTTTCGAGGTTGATGCTATTTGCAGAGGCGAGCAGCAGCCTCCTGCAAAACGTCAACTCAGTTAAAAAAGTTAAGTGCAATGTTGCTGTGAGTGGAGATGATAGTTCCTCCTTGGTGGTTTCACACATAAAATTAACATAGAAACTAGCAAAAACATCTCCTTGGTTTTCATTAAAACAGTACATAAATGAGAGAAAGGCATAACACCCAGCCGTACGGCAAGATAACACTGGTGGTATTAATACAGCATCAACAACTCATAACTGTGACTTTATAAACAGGCACTTCCAGGGAGAATTTATTACTTCCTCGCTGTTTATTTGCTGCTGGCCTGGCACAGACGTTACTCACCACGTCTGTGTTCAAACCTCGCTGCGGTGGGACAGCCGCTCCACAGTATCAATCATTCGGCACAAACAGACCAGTCACCACTTTCATGCTCAAACTGAAACGCAGAGTGATTGGTTTTCATTAATTAAATAATTTCCACCTGCTTTGAAGTCGGTTTCAGTGTGATGACGCAGGCTGAAGAGCATCCTGGAGTTTAAGCAGAAAGGTAGCTGTGGAATGAATAATACCTGAAAAAGTTAAAAAAAAAAAAAAAAAAGAGCTGTGCCCAAAGCTGTGCTCTGTCTGTAGAAGTAAAGTGGAATTGCTGATGTACAGTGCAAGAGTGTACTCAGTGGTTTAACCGCTCTGTGATTGTGTGTGTGTGTGTGTGTGTGTGTGCGATTGTCGAGACCTGCTGCACTCGTAGCCGGGCTCACACTCATAAATCAATGTCGTGTTTTATTTAGAGACATGGCCAGCTCTCTCCCGGTGAACCCCCTCTATCTCTCCGAGTCCCCGGGTAAAGACAGCACACACGAGCAGCGCCAGCCGCAGCTTTTGTTATCAGCTGGAATCATCACAGGAGCCCCTACAATTTCCTTCCACCCCCCCCTAACCCCAGCCCCCTATCCCCCCCACCCCCACCACCTGCCCCCCCTCCACTCCTCATTTTCTTACTCTTCTGGCTTCCATTCCGCACGCAGCATCCCGTTCTATTACCTTCGGCTGTGACATTTACTCACTCTTTTATGATGAATTCATAAAATCACGACAATGATAGCACACTGAGAGTGCTTTATGGAAACTCATTACAGAGTATCTATCTCTGCCTGTCTGTCTGTCTCTCCCTCTCTCCCTCCCTCTCTCTCACTCACACACTGACACACACACACACACGCACACACACACACACACTTTCTGTCTTTCCACTGAACACAAAAACAACAGAGGCGGCACACTGATGTGAAAAGTTTGGCTGTGAGCTCTCTGTGGAGTGTTCTGATAAGGCTATCAACGCTTGGCTGGCTGATACACTCGGTGAGGCTGCAGTCGCTTTTCTCTGAATTCCTTTTTTCAGATCACTCAGAGTGTCTTTTTGCCACATTAGGCTGAATGTTGTTGTTTAAAGGAGAGAATAGCCTGCGATGATACAGACTTTCAAAGTAATATTCAAGACATTTTACATTAAGTGAGAAATGACCACCTCTCAGAAACTTTGGTCACGCTTCTGTGACAAATACCAAGGTGAGTACTATCACATTTTTTTGTCACGGTGTATATGAATTTCAGCTTATCTGCCTTATTCTTGTTTTGGTAGGAGCTATGCTCCACCGTTGTTTGCCGTGTCTTTTCTCCAGAGGACTTTAATTTTGCAAGAATGTCACGCATTTACACAATGTGTCACAAGACAACATCATTCCCTCGACAGGAAATTTGAAAATCCTCACAAGTCAGGACAACATCTAATTCACACAAAAACACAAAATTCAACACGGGGCTGCGAGAAACCCTGCTGCTGCTCTCAGTTTCCACTTTGCACCGAGGACTCAGCAATTCCAGCCTTCATCCAGCAACATAATCTCTTCTCTCGCTTCTTACATCATCATCTCAAACCTTAACTGACCTCAGCGACCATCCCCCTGATTCTCAACAATCGCCACAAGCCTTCCAGGTTCGCCTGTACCAACTACATTACCATGCTCTCTGGTTTGATGAGAAAACTCATGCGTCCAGTATAACCCGAAGGCTGAGTTTCCATTACCGACCAAGCCGTAACTCAAAACTGCATGCTTTGCCGAGGCACTTCTGAGCAGCACTCTCACTTTTGTGGGTTTAAATCGGAGCAGAGGCAGATAAGACCCCGTAGCTCCAGGTGAGCTCACCAGCAGCAAGATCTACATCATCAGAGGGTGGCAATACTGTAGTTAAAAATAGCTGTGCAGAGGTGTATTGCACAAACATGTGACATACTTTGCACTTATGTAACTCCAGATTGGGTTCATGGTCTCTTTGCACAAACCTGTCTCCTTGAAATTACATTTAGATGCCGCTAATTTGTTTTGCCATTTATGTTTCGAGGGGAAACATAATTGCTGCTTGGGTATGCTCGCTGTCAACATTTTTCAAGTGTAGGGAGTGCATTTTTGTACGACAGCTGTTTCAGTCAGATGTTGATGCAGTAAACACATCCTGTCTTGTGCTTCAAATTACTTTTTAATATGGTCCTTAACCTTAGTGCTTAACTTTGGAACCCCTTTTTTTAAGCACTTTGTACCCCTGGTTTTGAAAGGTGCTACTGTATAGAAATCAAATCTTGCTTACTTACTTACTTTCAGGGCTCAACCATAAACATGGCCAAGAGTGCTATAGCCTACTGTACACTATGTCAGTAGCTCTGTGGTGCTTGACAAAGCTGCACTTTGAGCTAAATGCTAATATCAACATGTTCACAATGACAATGTTAGCATGCTTATGTTTAGCAGGTATATATTTTTTACAGTCCCTCTTAGAAGCAGGCTAGCATTGGCAGCACTTACTATTTGACACAAATAATCAGTAGGATTTATCCTCTGGGCAACATGAATGTCTGTACACAATTTAATGGAGACTTGCTGTTGAAATATTTCAGTTTGCACAGATATGGTGCTGCTGTGAGGAGATAACTGCTTTGCAAGAGTGGATTGTGGGTAAGTGAAATCAACTGTATTGTCAGCAAATGTTTTGTGGTCAAGTTCAGTATCAACATTTGTGCCTTGGCAGATGCATTTAGCTACAATGTTTCCTGAATATGTTGTTTCGAGACATGGCTGTCCGATGATCTTGTAAGGCATGACAAGCCTACCACTAATAATCACTACTAAGACTCTTCCTCTGAAGTTGTAGGAAAAATTATCTGAACTGAACAAAAAAACAATAGAAACAAAAATTCCCAGGCTATGTACTTACTCACAGCAATGGCATTCTTTAAATATCGATTTTTAGGATTAATAGAGCCCACCGTCTGTGGCACCCTCAGGTGGTCAAGTAGTTTGTTCCACAGCTGGAGTGCAGCTACACAGGAGGTAGAGTCCCCAGTGGTGTGGATCTATAGAGTCCTGGGGTCTTGGTGCAGCAGGGTGTTGTTTGACCTGAGGGCGTCATGGGGAGTTTGTGGGGTTAGAGGTGGTTTGAGGAGTTTTTTTTTCTGGTTATACACTACAAAGTCGGGGCATCGTGTTTGTATTCTGTCCTGGAGGAGACAGACAGCCAGCGCAGTGATCCTGGACTTTGAGAAATGTTGTTGCTGTTTACATGTCCTCGTCAGCACTGATCTGGATGCACTGGAGCTTCTGGATGCTTCTGCCAGACATAACAGCCTTCACACATGACGAGGATAAAAGGACTGGGCCTGACTCTCTGACTCAGTCAGCGGGACACAGCTCTGAAATGCTCTTCAGATGGTAGAAAGTGGCTTTACAGAGTTGCATTATGTGACTATCAAGAGTCAGGTGACAGTAAAGTCTGACAGCTAGATTGATCAATGAAGAAAACAATGTAATGGTTCCATCTTGTTCCATTAGGAGGTAGCTCATGGCACTGCGTAAAGATTTTTCAGTGGATATGTCAGCTGGAACCTCTCAAAAACATTTCAAGTGTTTTACAGCTTGGCAGAACCTATTTTCGATCCTGCTGGATAAAACTTCTGGGGCAAGGGTTGCTGTTTTAACATGAGGGCTGCAGAAAGAGTTTGAATGTGTTATTTAAGGAGATGGAGGATTGATAAATAAATCAATCACTGAAATGAGAGAAGATATTAAACTGGAAGTTGGAAGGTGTTGGATCCAGAGCACATTTGGGCAGTTTTAATTGAAGATCTGTTGGTTACATCAGTTATGTATTAGAGGGCTGGAGAGTCCCAAAGAGAGGTTTAAGGACCTGCAGACTTGATAATCTGGAGGTTGAGATGTGTAATTGGCTGCATCAGATAGAGTGAGAGGAACAGTACTGTTTGAATACCCTGAGAAGCATGCACACCAATTTAGTCTCTGCATTTAATCTTTCCTCATAACACACCAGTAGTGAACACACACAAGCTGGGTGCAGGAGCAGTGGGCTGCACTGTGTGTGTGCCTGGGGAGCAATGGGGATTAGGGACCTTGCTCAAGGGCACCTCAGCCCTTGACCTGTTATGGTGCTTGAGCTGACGACCCTTCTGGTTACAAGCCTGATTCCCTTCCTCTCCGCCATGGGCTGGCCTGTTTACTTGGTTGAAGTGTTTTAAGTGAAGTCAGGATCTGAAGATGTGACATTATAATCGTTTTGTTTGATTGGATGATCATGCTGTATCATGGCCAACACAAATGCCAGACTGCACATTGACACCAACAAACCAACCAAAAATATGGTTTAGTCATTCAGCCTCATCTTATACATTCAGCAGGAGCATATATATATATGCAATTTGCTCTGTTCTTATGTTTTGTGACTTGGTCAATATTTTCATCAACAACATTTCCTTGTGTTGACAAAATGTTGCAAAATATTGCATAGGTAATCTCTAGGAAACATAGCGAGCACACAGTATGTTTCCTCATGAAATGGCAAATTGTCATGCCTGGCGCTCATTTTCTTTCCCAGTGTCCCACTCTAATGGATCAGGCCATTATTGTGTTGTATTGTCACCTGGTCCCGATGTTGCTGTATTAAACTGACCAAACAGCATGAGCCAATATTACCTCACAGTGTATGAAATGCAACCATCTGGTCAGCTGTACAAATGTTTTTGATCCACTCATTGGGCTGGAATTCATTTTAATATTTCTTCATAAATCACGCTGTAGGTTTTTCAACAATTCCTGCTGATTTCAGGATATGATTTAATCATTATAGTACAACCTTTCCAAATCACAGCGAATCTGAAAGACCCTGTGTGGTCGAGCTTGTCATGCTGTGGACTAATCAAAACTCCTACCAAGGCTTAAGTTTCTCAAAATCGCAAAGAGAGGTGAATAAGATAAATCTGGCAACTTTTGCTTTTTGCTATATGATGTACTTATAATAATTCTTTCAAACTGAGTTTAAGACTCAACGGTATTAACTAGTTTTCTATGCTGGCATCACTCTTCATCTTTTAAATGCTGGAATATATTTTAAATTTAAATTTCCAAGTAAGGTAACACTCCAAGTTATAAGACTCACATGATAGCTTATATATAGATACACTACACACTCAGGCATAAAGTGATGTGCACAGACACTCAAGTGTACACACATACACATATCCAGGCAGAAAGACAAAGCCCATAAATAGTAGCACTTGCATGAAAGAGATAGCAGGAGAAAGTATTTCTGAAGGTGGTTTCTGGGTTTATTTGTGTGGGTATGATGGGATGGCAGGTGCTATATCTGAATAAACTAGGCCTAAGTAAACAACACAAGGATAGCAGCCTCAGCGCCGGAGCCAATACAGAATTAAGTGGGATTAGAGACATTTAAAGGAAAGTCAGGGAATGATTTCTAATCCCTCTCTGCCACAGATCATTTTGATTCAAAGGAAAAAGGCAACATGCACTAGATGTCATTCTGACAAGGACATGTTGATTGGTGTTAAAACATTTTATGCAAGCTATTATTCATTATTTTCATGTCTCTTATACATTCTGAATAAACTATACAAATGGATATACAGCGCAGAAAAGAATTGCCAAGGTCTGGCATGGATCTCAGTGAATGAACACGCATATACTACAGCCTCGCTGCGGCTGGAGAAAATAGAGCCAGAGGAGTGAAAAGAGGGCAATTTTCTGCTTGTGGTGTGTGGAACAGAAAGTTCTTCCGTGGTTCCAGTTTTGTCATTTTCCAGTGACACCAGAGGTAAGAGCAAAGTGTCGGATGGAAATGACACTGCACTGCACACACTGGGTTACATCTGGTCTGTAATCGAGGAAGATTGAGCAGATGTGAAGGATGGGGGAATGGGAAATGAATGCCTTGTGAGCAGATACATTTCCCTGACCAGTCTTCATCATCAGTCCTCATTCACTGTTCTATTTCTTGGTCCGTCTGTTTTTTCTTTGTGTGCCTGTCTCTCGTTTCTGTGCTCACTTACTGGCATTCATCTATATTTCCCGTCCTCTTCCCAAACAAAGACAAGGCACAGGGGTTAAGGAGGATAGAGGATTTAGAGCAGCAGAGTAGATATGAAATATTCCACACTAAGGGACCCGATTCAAAGGGTCTCAGTAATCATTCAAAATATATGGTGTGGAATGCATAGAAATGTGAATTGTTTTCTAAAATCCAAATGGAGTTTTGTGTGAGAGATTCCAGGAAATGTCCTGAAGGCTTTCCTGAGATATCACATTCACAAAGGTGGACGCACGGACAAACTGAAAACACAATGCATGGCATCCAATCTCATCTGGTTACAGTATCTGCTGATGAATCTCCTGCTTGTCCTGTCCTGCTCCCCACCATTAGGGCAGATATGAGAAGTGGACTACAGAGGTCTGGTTAGCTCACTGCTTTCTTTGCTGTCTTCAGCTCCATCCGACACATCACTTGAAACAATTTATCAGATTTCTCACAGCGTCCTCTGGAGCCACAAAAGCCTCATTATACAATTTACCATTTACTTACTGACACTTGTAAGCAGAGTTCCCCTCGAACCCAACCCTATTTTAACCATATAATCACAGTCTTTCCACGACCTTAACCATATTGTAGTTGCCATGAGCACATATAAGAATTAGAGTGAGAATTTTAAAAACATTGGCATCATTGCATGTAATCTGTTGCTTTGTAGAATCGTCCAATACTGATGTTCTTTTCTGGCAATAGGACTGCATGTGCAGGTTCCAGGAGAAGAGATGCATTAACTATTTTGAGACTGGCAATATGTACCTGCTATTATGTCCCTAGTCCAGAGGACATGCTGCGTGACTAACTTCCCACTCTTCCCCCTACCAACAAAAGGGCAGTTTATATATATATATTTATATATATATAAATAGCAGTTTATCAAAAGTTAAGACATGAACATTGCCAAAAACAACAAACAAAACTTGACTTGATCAAACTCTAAACTCCCCTGACAAGGAGCAACATTTAAACAAATGGAAAATGCTCAACAGCAAAAGAGCTTGTCACTCCAACCAAACACCTTAGAGGTGCTCCATATTCATAGTCTATCAAATCAAATCAAATTAAAATGTATTTGTATAGCCCAAATTCACAAAATACAAACTGTATTTGTAGCCTCAGAGGGCTTTACAATCTGTGCAGGGAGCAATGCCCTTGGTTTGAGTGAAGGAGAAGAGGGTTGTACTTGATGCATTAAACATTATACTCAAGAATTGCATTTCGGCCTTACCTACAAAGCTCTTAATGGTCAGGCACCATCATATCTCAAAGAGCTCGTAGTACCATACAACCCAACTAGAGCACTACGCTCCCAAAATGCAGGGTTATTTGTAGTTCCAAATTCTCTGAAGCTCCTCTCCTGTGGAATCATCTTCCTGTTTTGGTGCGGGAGGTGGACACCCTCTCTACTTTTAAGAGCAGACTTGAGACCTTCCTGGCTGGCTCAGGCCTGTCTTGGACTAGCTCTTAGTTGCGCTGCTATAGGTTTAGACTGCCGGGGGACAAATGATACACTGAGCTTCTTTTCCTCCTCTTCCTCTCTACCCCTATCATATCATTCATGTCTTATTGCTGCAGTTTACTGGAGTCTGTCCTTTTTTGTCCTGCAGGTTCCCTTGGATCGTGGTTGCACCCAGGTCGTGGATCGTGGATGCCTCTAATGCCATGGCCCTGCCTGACACCCAACACTACTGCTATCATTACCATTATTATTATTATATATATTAACACTAAATTGTATATTATTGTAGCAATGTCATAATCCACCACCATTTACATTGCCACTTCTGTTACCCACTGTGACTGTAATCATGTCATCATTCATTAACTGTAAAAAATCTTTCTGCTGATTTGTTCTGTACACGTGACATCTAGTGCATGTCTGTCCATCCTGGGAGAGGGATCCCTCCTCTGTGG
>JBCAUF010000002.1:19043963-19054056 GCA_038406115.1 Haemulon aurolineatum | reverse complement strand
TGTACTTGTTTTAATACAAATGAATGAATGGACCTTCCGTTAAATTATGAAGTAACGCTGTCATCTTTAGAGCCTTGCCACTAGCATGGTTAAAAATACAGTGATGTTGTTGCAAAGAGATGATGAGAAGATATAAGGACCTTTGATTATTTGCTTCAAATCATCGAAGGCACTGTGTGTGTGTATGTGTGTGTGTGTGCGTGCACGTGTGTGTGCAGATCAGGTGTAATCACAACTCCGAGAGGAGGTGATTTGAGTCTTAAAAATGTGAAACCACTTAGCGCATGGATTAGAGGGTTGGAGGGTCAGTTCTCAATTTTGTAGTTGTTTCAAAACATTAATTAAACTTCGCTCTGCATGTGAATAAATGAGCATAATACCACACAATCTGTTCGTGAGGGGCAAGATGAGGCACTTAAAAAGTGAAGTATAGCTGATTAGTGATGGGGAAAAAAGGTGCTTCTTGCTGGTGAAATGAGCAGCCTTCATTTACTGGAGTCTTGGTCTGACCTTCTGCCAGGAAACACATGTTTTGTAAGCAACAAATCATTTTTTCATGGTTCTTTCATAATTCAGGGGGGAGTGTGCATTATTTGTGTTGTATCCAGTATTTTAAATGTAGACATACATGGACATCCACAACAAAATATACCTAGCATTTGGATGTTTTTGTTTTTAATTTGGAAACATTTGGGTCGAAGGTTTAATTTAGGTTATACAATTCTTGCAAAAGTCTACTTATTTTCATTGCTAGCTGTAACACTTGCTATGGCGAGACTACTGTAGATCACACACATAAATAAATTGTTGTTTTTATTTACTTCAAATCTCATATCTCCATATTCATGATAAAGTAGTAAACACAGATTGTTTATATCATCTCATCTGCTCCCTAAAAAGGTGCACATGTAAATAAAATGAAAATCAGATTCAGATATTTATAACAGCACTTCTACCTAAAGTACCACAGGTGTGTATCTGTCTGTTTATGTGTAGCTGGGGTTAAAGGTACACAGACTGTCAACTGCAATTATAATAAATCATCTGTTGGGGGGAAACAGGCAGTTTCAACATTTTAATGTTTAATTCATTACCTAAACGGCTGATGAGTGATATGATGGACGTGTATGTTCTTGACACTGTTATCAAAACTTTGCAACTTCTCGTATGTGCGATGCTACTAATAACCTCTGCGAGTCGAGAGAGTCGAGAGAGTCGAGAGAGCTGAATTATTCCACAAGTTGAGCTGCTGAGGAGCTGTGCATCGTGAATGCTGTTGGCTGAGATTTTATGATGAAAGGATAAAAGGAAGTTTTGTAAAGAACTTTTCAGGACTGGGACCATTTACATCTGTGTGAGTCTGCAAACTGTTCAGAAACAAAAAGGGTATCAAGGTTTCCAAATCGTTGACACTCAATAGGGATGTCAGATGCAGCAACAGAACAGTGTGAGATCTCAGCATAAATTACAAATGTGTGTATACTTGTGTGTGCATGTGCAAGAGTGCACAAGGCAGAAAAAAAATAATTCACCCAATGCTTTGCCTGGTGTGGGTGTAAGAATTGACTTATCCGTGTGATAAGTGGCATACATTAACATTTCCTGTATACAAGGAGCCACTTATGAATGATGATAGCTTGCTATATGCAGAGTGAGATGAATAGATGAAATGTTGGAACTCTGATGAATTTATGTCTTGCGGTTTTCACTATTGTGAATCCAAATCCTTGAGTCTTAGTTATTCGCTAATACAGAGTCTGATCAGATACATATTTACCTACATTTTGTTTAAACTTAAATTTGACACACAATTATAATGTTGATACATGTAAATTATTGACATGATACTTGAAAATGATACATGAGAATGTGACTCCACAAACTGACGTGCCTGATGTGAGATAGAGAGCAGATAGAGAGAACACATATCACTCTGTCAGGGTTGTTAGAATGACAAAAACAGTCACAGCTTTACTGTGTGTCAAAGAGTGATGTGTCTTTTACCTCGTAAACAATCTTTGGCAGGGTGCAGACATCGGCTTTTAGACAGCTCACACACCCGACAGTTTTATTTTGGCCTTCCATCAACTTACTAATGGAATTAATGTTAATTAGCGGAAACGTACAGTAACCTACCGCTGAAGATACTCGTCATTTTGACCAGTGAAGAATTCTTTGGGATTGGCTCAGGTCATCCCAATTATAATGTCCCCTTCTCTGTTTTGCATGACTTGAGCATAACACATATTTAACTTTTTCACAATTCTGTGACAACTTTTGTACTATAGTAGATTTTTTCTTACCAAGAGTTTGATGAGAAGTAGCAATATAGCTCTTTTGCCTTTCTGTTCAATATAAAGATAGAGCTCGCTTAGCCATCTTAGCTTAGTTTAAAGACAGGAAGCAGGGGCAAAGCAGTCCCCAAAGTTCAAAAATACAATTATTGTTTGTAGACATCTTATTTAACTTTTGACCAGATGTTTCCCCCTCTCCAAGTATTTTTGCTAAGGTAGACTAGTAGGACGACAGCTCCAGCAAAAACGCACGGACATTGGAAACATCAATCAATCAGTAATCTTCTCATCTCATGCTCTGGGGGAAAGCAAATATCTGTTGAACTAGGACACTTTAAAAACCACAACACCAGCTCCCTTCAGCTGAAGTTTTAGTAGATCTTAAGATTAATTTCTTAACATGTGCCTTCAGTGTAGATTAACATGGATTTTGCATTGTTTACATGTATTTTTTCCGTTATTCCAAAAGTCTATTTGTCTACTCTACTCTTTGCTTTTGCTAGAGATGTTTGCGTCATTCATATTGGGCAGAAATGAATCTTATATTGTGTTAAAATATACACTACTCACTGTGTATGGAAATGTGCTGTCTCTCCAAATTCCCCCTACTGTCTGAACGTTATTTGTAATTCATTCTAGTATCTTGATAAATAGTTTCAAACAAATCCAGTGAAATTTGTTGACGTGATGTTCCATGCTGGTTTCTATAATTGAATACTGCATATTAACCCTTAGGGATGAACCATGCAAATTTGACAAGCACTTATACTTGCAACTTTGGAGGAAATCAAAGGAACTGGAAAAACCAATTGCATATTCAGTAATGCCAAGAAACTTAAAAGCAAAGGTATGACATGGGGAAAAAATAGTTAATTTGTAATAGCTGTGTTTGTCCTTCCAAATCAGAGTGGCTGTGAAAGATGTGGGGAATGCCAGCGCAGCATTTGATACAACATTTTAATCAACACAGCATGAAAAGGCTTCGTCTTAACAGAATAAAACCTATATCTTATTCAGGCAAAACCCCTCCAGCTTCACTGCCTATCTTTGTCTGCAGCACAGAGCAGCCGGATAAGTTCTGTGTGTGACACAAGATGTCTGGGAGGAAAATTTAATTACTTTTCCTTATTAGATGCACAATTTTATTCAGCAACATTGTGTAAAGAGTAGCCCTTTTGGGGACGCTTGCCTCCCCCCAAAGCTCTCTCTCTCTCTGTCTCTTTCTCTCTCTCCTCTCTGTCTGTCTGTCTTGTTCTTTCTCTTTTTATACACAGAGGTCTCTTGCGCACAGGACTGTGAATCATCTGAAATCTGCCGGTGTTTTTCTCTTTTTCCCTCTTCTCCTTCTTCTGTCCTAGCCCCGGGCACAAGCTCTATCATGGATTTAAAGTCACATCTTTCTCCTGGTGTTTTAATTGTTAAGTCTCCTGGTTCTCATTGCTGTCCACATCCATCAGTGTGCTGCAGCTCATTTCATAGCCAACTCTCCTTCTCAACTCTCTGATCCATACAGCTGGCAGTGACAACTCTGCAATACTAACCCAAAAACACATCGGTCACCCCAGACATGAGTCAAAAAACTTTTTGCAGTCCAACACCATGGACAGAGGCAGGGAGCTTTGAGAAGCAAACCATGATAAACCACCCTCCAAACTTTTCCACTCTTTGCTCCTCCACCCCGAAGCCTTCTGTCTCATCCACAGGTCGCTGTGGTACACCTGTCCACGCGCCATGGTAAGTGGCTGAGAACCGCTCTTCCTGCCATGCTGGTCCACGGTGCTGACCTTCAGGTTGACAGGAAGGATGACAGGACGGGGCTGTTTGGGACTGACCCCTGACCAGCACTCGGCTCACGAGCGGCAGGGCACTCACTGCCACCAGAGCCAATTAAGGTCCGGGCATGCGGCTGCACACCGCACACCAGAACCTTCCACAGGGTGAGCTGCTGCCCCTAATCTCTTAATACCTCAGCTGCACCTGCAAGGTGACCCAATGCCACCACAAGACGACATGCACTTACTGTACACTCACTATAGGGAAGCTGAGACCATGTTCTGCAGTCACAGCTAGTGCTGCTATGTGCATATAGAAAAAGATGACATTGTACTGGTGCTGGTGAATCTTCTTACAGTACAACCGGTATGCAGTACTTGGAAAGATGGCACCATATTTACAAAACTACACTCTCATACAGTCTTGAGATGACAGAAATGACACATCTGAGGTTGAAATGATCTCAAGTTACAAGTGAAAGTGCTGCAAAACTTTTCAGAGCGATAAATCTGACAGAGCACTTGGCATTGTCAGGGTCTCTCAACATTGACACTTTGATGAAAGTTGCTCTGTCGGAGAATAAATCTGTCTCATAAAACCAGAATGGCTCATATATTTACAGGCTTTTGTCACAGATCGCTGACCGTCTACGGCAAACACAATAAAATGAATCCGTCAGAATATTTCTCATTTCCCTCTAAATCATTCTGTTTTTCATGCATCTGGCTGAATGATAACTGCAGCAGATGTGTCAGTATGAGGAAGCTTCTCCACTCCAGTGGTCTGCTATAGACGAAAATGGATGACTATTATCAAGCGGAGCCTCAAAGGTAGTAACTATGCAAACACGCCATATGCATCCCATCTTGATTTGAGCTAAAGGATTCACTTCGAAGATACACTGAGAGGCCCATTTGTATTTCCCGTTTTCACACACTCTCATTGGAGATACAAGCCATCTAGAGGAGCAATATGTGCTTTGTAAACATATCAGTCTTTGACAACAGATAGGACAGTGAAAGCTTTTTGCACTCAGAAGAATAAGCTGAAACAGATAAACAAATCAAGTTCTGGCCTAAAGCAATTTCTATTTCTGATATCACAGACGGGGAACATCCAGTGTCCCTCACCTCCTACATGCTGCATATGTCTTCACTTTAGTTGAGTGTGGCACTTTCAGATGGTCCTTGTAAATTCATAAAATGAAAATATGTCACACCGCCAACTGCACTGTACAGGTAAATTGCATTTGAATGCATTTTGGAGCAGCTGAGACCAATGCATGTCAGTTTTGTGAAAGACAGCCCCAATATTTTGCATTTAACATGGTGTACGACGGATGTTAGCCTCTTCACCACTGACCCAAAAGCCTAATTTTTCATTTTTCGGATTTGCTGTTTTTTTTTTTCCTCACAGTGGTTAATTATGAGTAGAAATTAAATATTCAGCCTGCATCTCGTGGTGGTTTATTAAACCTCACTGTGATTTATTCTAAGAATATATTTGTTTACAAACTCTCAGGATACCAAACACAAGAAATAAAAGGAACATTAGGAGAGAAATTTGGATATAAATTAGTACCCTTTCCCAAACTGTGCTTCAAAATTGATGTTAATTACCTAATGGATTTTGGAAAAACAAGGAGCAGTGTTAAGGTCATCCCTAATGTTTCAAGAGTAAGAAATAATTATAAAGTTAATAACATTCATGCTTTTTATTAAGTACTTATTTGCATTTTTTCACAGAATCCTTCCAACATTACTTGCTTTAGTATAAAAGATAGCAGATTTGCTGTTGTTTGCCAGGCTCCTCATGATTTTGTCTTGCCTGAATGTTTTGATTTAACACATTTTTTTGGGTGTTAAGCTCTGCTGCCCAGTAGCCAGTTAAGGCAACAACCATTCATCCAAATGAGGATGAATAATATATTCATCAGCCCATTAGATGCTCCTGACAATGCATTAATAGAAGCTGATAAACCCCTCCTAATTCCATTTTTTTTCATGGCTGATAAAATCTTGCCACTTGCTCATGGTAATTAATTACTGATATCTGGCAGATTGTAAGTGATGTCTATGCCAAGGAGTTAAGTGTCTCCAGTTTCTGTCATCTCATCTGCCCATTGGCTCCTTACCCCATTCAGTTTTAAATTTAAAACCCCAACTGTGAGGGAAAGCAGTGAGTTGTTGGGCTTTAAGTGTGCAGTTGTGAATAAGGAGACACTTGAGGACAAAAAGGTTTATAGGATATGGCTCTCATTACGGCACAGCACACAAAACAGTCTGAAGTGTGGTCTCCAATTCTGTCACCCATAAATCATCTTGTAAATCACTTCACTTTTTCCACAGGATGTAGGTTCCATCCAAGAGTAAAAGTCACCACCACTGGATATAAAGGCTGTTATAAAAACCCTATGGCAAATAGCTATGCATACTAATACATAATGCACGTGTTAAGATTTATTCACAGCCAGTCAAGTTCAATGTGTGCTTGTTGCTTATATAATGTAAACACTCGTGGCTACAGCGGGCAGTTTGAGAAGTCTCTGAGGTCAGTTAAAGAGATACTTTAAGGGAAATACACTTGTTTACTTCCTTTTCATAAGTGAATTTTCATTATGAAAACTACTCCAATGTCTTCAGTCTCGTTTGTTTTATCTGCAGAAACACCCGGTAAAACCAGACATTTCAACATTTCTTTTTGTATGGACTGTATGTTGTATGTATTGTACCTTTGAACAGAGTCAGCTGTCCCTGTTTCCAGTCTTTAGCGGACCTAAGCTAACCAGCTGCTGTCTGTAGTTTCATATTTACCTCACAGATTTGAGTAATATGTTATAGATCTTCTCATATAACTTTTGGCAAGAGAGCGAATGAGAGCGTTTCCAAAAAATATCATACTGTTCCTTTAACGAGCATTTCAGGTTGCTTACATCCTCTCACTGTTCCCTAATTCTTACGTCTGTGACTAATTCTTTCAGCACCGCCAGATGGATCCTGCAACTTACACTAACAAAGCATGTATACTCTGTAACAAATGTTCACTTTAGATATGCCAAGGGAGTCATTTTGTGGAAACTAAATTATGAGCCAAAATTAATATTGACTTGATTTGCATACAGATCTTACAGCCCAATATCCTTGTTCCATTTGGTAGAAAACAAAGCAGAGGTTATCATGCTCCCTCCAAGAAATACCTGTGGAGGATCTCTGTTTCCTGATTTAGAAAATTGAAAAGGCGGGTTTAGTTTACACTGGAGGCCAAACCATGTCAGCATATTTGGGAGAAAAAGTGACATCAATATGGTAACAATTAGGGATATGAATGCTAATAAAAGGTAGCAGCAGAGGGATCCATGCCAGCACTGGTGTGCTCTCATTTTCTAGATCATTGTCTAGGTTTTCAAACAGCCAGGGGCCCTGGGCTGACATGCTGACATCTTGGGCCAATATGTGCAGAGTAAAACCGCTGATTGCCTGCATGTGATGAGTTTGGGGCTTTAGGGTTGATATTCTGACACTTTGGGGCTGAGCTTGATGTTTCTGAAACCTGAGTCAGTGAACTGAAGGTCTCATGAAAGCATAGTTTTGTTAGTGGCTGCTTGTTTCTTGTGCTGAGAGATGTGACTGCACTATTGTCATGCTAACAGACTGGGGAACTCAGAAGTGTGCTCCAGGTTTTGAGGCTAGATATGTGAGTGCAGTTGGCAGAGCGGAGAGACGAGCTTGATTTTCATCCTTACCCTCTGCAGGCCACAGTGCATGAGGATCAGTCTGAGTTAATGGCAAGACACAGAGCAACAGACGGTGAGGACTAAGCACATAGCGCAAAGGAAAGCCCAAGCTCAAGTGAGGAGCGTGTCTCGTGCAACTTCTGGAAAAAAAAGTTATAGGATAAGATTTCTACAATCTCCTGCATAGGCTGATGCCACAGTTTTGGTGATTGATTTCAAGATGCTGAGAGCTATAGTTGCCTGAAGTCTGGTAAAAATCTGCAGAGTCATGAACAAAGTTTTCCTGTTTGCAAAATGAAAGACCCGTGAGACTTTACACTGGGAGTCCAGTGCAATATAACTGTTTTCACTGGAGGTGTTTGTGTTCTCATTTGGACAGGAGGAGGGCAGCTAACTCAAGGGCAAGCTTGTGTACATGTGTATTTGTGTTTGTGTATTTACACAGAATAGACTATGAAAAAGCACTTTACACTAAATCACAAAATGTGAGTGCAAAAATACCTACAGTAAAGGGGTCTCACTACAGAGTCATAGTAGCAGTACAGTAAGTGTCATCTTTAGGGGGAGGGCTGACACTCAGATAATGGATATCAACATGACAAACCAGGAACAAAATGTTTAAAATGGATGAAGACTTATCATGGTATCCAATGTTAAAAAACTGTTGTTCCGCCCTATTAAAGACCCCCTCCAATCATCCGCTTTAGCTATTTTAAAGCTTCTCAGTGGCCTTTAAATTGTCATTATAAAGTTTTAGCCAAAATCACAAAACCTGAGCCATTTCCCAGGGCTATTCTTCTGCAGAGCACTGGTAGCTCATTAGCAATGCGCCTCTGAGTCGTGGGCGGAGACAGCGCTGCTCTGCACCCTCCCCTGTTCGCGCCGAACACTCTCACGCTCCTGAGAGCTAGGTCTTTACGCTCGTCGCTAGCTTGGAGCCCTGCAGCCTCCGTCACTGAGAGCTTTGACATCAAGGGGCGGAAACTCAGAAATGCAATGCCACACTTCAGAAAAATGCCACATGAACATGTGAACAACATGAAAAACACAATTTTCATTGGAGGAGGTCTTTCAATAGATGAGCTGACAGACAAATGAACTTCCCCTTGGGGATTAGAAAAGTAATTGTATTGTATTGTATAAACACGCCAGAGCTGATTTAAGTCAAGGTACACACAGCAGACGTTAGAATAAAGACTGGGAGCAGGAGGAAACAGCTACAGTAGTCTGGGTTACTTCATCTCTAATGCTACATTCAAGTCATATTGTTTATGTTGTAAGTATGAGTAGCCTGATTGGAGACATGGGGAATTCTTGACAGAAATCAGAAATCAGAATCAGTTTAGTTTATTTAAAAGCTAGTACTTGGTTTGTATCTGGTGTCATTTGTTAATAAACAAGTACAAAAATGAAACACAACCAAAGCAGTTGGCAGTAGGCCTAGTAAGTATAAGCTATTTATCCCATCTTGGAATTAACTGTGAATGCTCCAAATTGGAATAGTCTGGAGACTTTTCCATTCTCTCCCTCCTTGAAATGCATGAAGCTCAATAATAAATTTCACTCTTTAGAGGTGCTGGTGTTTTTTGTTTTTTGTTTTTTAATCCAGACAGAACCAGGCTAGCTGTTTCCCATGCTTGACGAATTGGCTGTTGGCTAAAGGTCTATATTATGCCAAAGTGGTATTGATCCTCAGAAACACCTTTAGGCAAAAAAATGAATAAATAAATAAAAGAATAAGTATGCTTTTAATGTTAACTTTAAAACAAAACACAGTTTTAATCTTATGAATTCATGAGCAATTAAACAACTTTGGCAGACTCACTGCATTCAGGTGTTTTGCTGCTACAGCCTTGGCATGGTATTACCAGAGCTTAGTCTGGCTAATGTTGGCTAACTTTCATTGCATATATAGAAATTCCTGCATAAACCTTTAAAGGTATGACTTTCAGTAAATTTTCCGCCAGTAGTTTGATAATATTCCACTGGTCAGCAGGCAGTAATGCACCGAGAAATGTAGCATTAGAAGAAAAATGACGGCAAACTGTTAAAGGTGAAATAGATGACATTGAGAACATTAATATAGCAGTAAACAACAATTTGCTATGTAAAGACATTGTTGGGTCATGGTGGCCTGAACAGACAGGAAAGTGATGCTCCCGATGTGTGTATGTTGTGATCTGAACGCCTCTGATCAAAACAACCACCATTTCATTTGTGTTTGTATCAGCCTTGTGGCGACACACGTGCAATCCATTGAGTCGCACAGAGAGAGAGGGAGAGAGACATAGAG
>JBCAUF010000002.1:19004085-19028101 GCA_038406115.1 Haemulon aurolineatum | reverse complement strand
ATGGAAAAAGCATGATGGTCAACTGAGGTCAAGGTTAAGAAATGGTACGGTCCACCTATATATTGGTCCACAAATATATTGTAATATGTGTGATTACAGGTAATGAGATAAGACTTTATCCATCCTGTACTGGGGAAATTCACATCAGCTCAAAAAGTCATGAGCAGAGAGAAAAATCAAGAGAAAAACATTGAAAGAGCAAGAATGCAAATATAGACTATATACATACACTACATAAACTGTGCTCAAATGTATGATACTGAAAGTATAAAAGTGTATGAAAATACTTAAGGATGCTTAAGGATCGCACATGATACATGAAGGAATTTGTGCAGGATAACTCACAGCATAATATAATATATAAAAATATATAAATGTTATGACCGCCCCAACCTTTTGATTTCACAATTGATGAACGGGTCCAAGTCTTAATTAGGGGGGTCAGACCCCCTAATCCCCGCTGTAATTTGACCCTTGCAGATAGCTGCTAAGATTGTGAAATGCAACATTTAAAAGACTTATTAATGTGCTTCAGATTACCCTGGCGACCGTTTCCAATCACACAGGCTGTACAATGCTTTGAATCTATGGCTGTTAAAAAAAGAGGGGGCTATAGATCACCTAATTGGATCTTTCTGACTGAAGTAGGAGCTAATTATCTGAACACTGGCCACATTTTCTGAAATAAATCTGTCACAAGATGCTCCCCTGCCTGTAGATTGAGGAGTAAAGACTATCTGCATTATTAATTTGACTGCTGTGTGACAAGTCATTGCTTTCCAGATAATGAACCATGTGTAATGTAGAATGTAACATTATCTGTGAAATGTGATAAATAGTCTGCAGCTCGTTTTGAGTGTCAGGAACTTAAAAATAGTTTCCAGACGTTCCTCTTATTTGCAATAACAGCACTTACAATAACAGAGGATATTTCTTACAGTGTTTTCAGGGCACATCATCATCCATCACCGCTGTGTTACAATGAGGACTGACTGTGTAATTTGTTTGCTTTGTTTGCTTACAGCAGTTGTTTGCTGAATCGAATGTTCCTCTGGAAAAGTACAGCAGGGGGAAAAATAGAGAGAGAGAGGGAAGAGGAATATTCGAAGCATTTTCAGAAACTCAACATTTCTTTCATGTTGTTGCCTCTACCTTGTTTTGTTTCCCTTTACTATTCAGTGTACAGCCACAAAAGGCAGTGTGATTGCAACAATGAATAAATGCGCTGTTATTTTTACTTTGGATTGTTATGTTGAATGTATTCGCTGAAACTATCGCTTCTCAAAATCTGTTATTCACACTGTTGTGATTGAGAGGTTCAACTCTCCACATTTCCACGCGGCCTCGTACAGTGTGTGCAGCCTTGTGTGATCAAATGCATTGAAATGATTTTAATTTCAATCAAACTCATAATTCAAAGGGCTCTCTCAGTGCTTTTATTTATTTATTTTCTGCATCCTTTGAACAGTGACAAATCTCTGGTTAATATATGTGCAATCAGCACTAATAACTGATCTACATATTCATTTCTTAACACTTGTGCCTTAAACGCTTCACTGGGCTAATGTTGATTCATGAGGATGTAGTTCTGCTGAGAGCATTTTACCTGACACGGAAATAAAGCTGAACTAAGTAAGTATGGGATGTCTACAGAACTTCAGCACATACACAACTGCTGTGACCCATACATTAAGACAGGTGTGTATAGTAGATTTGAAATGAAACAATTCTTACAAGGTAAAGTGCTGATTCACTGCTTTAATCACGGTGTTTGAATCCACATATAGATCATGAGTGCAGGGATTTTTATACATAGCCTCCCACCTTCAAAGGACAGATATGGCTTGGTGAAGTTGCTGTTAATCAGGCTCTATGGGTCAATGTCGAGCACGAAGACATTTATGTTTCAAATCAGCATCTTTCAGCAAAACACCCTCCTTCCTAAAAAACTTTTGTTTTTTGCGTACAGTATGCTGATATACAGTATGTTGCTACAATATTTGAAGCATTAGTGCAACAAACAGTTGATTAGTGAAGTTATGTGAAATTGTTGTCCATGTGGGTGTGGACGAGACACAAACAAAGATGGGACCCGTTAAAAAAAAAACAAAAACAAAAAAAAAACATATGAGTGATAGCAAAAAAAAAAAAAAAAGTGAAGTGATTTATTTCCTCGCTGAGGCCACAGTCATTTCCTAATTATAACCAAATGTTCCTATTATAACAATGAGCTACTAGTTTTTGTGCCCAAACCGAACCTAACCTGTGTTGGTGTGATGGTAATGTATTTCTGGAGGACTTGTTGGGATGTGAACACCTTCAATCCCAGAACTGATGTGTCTTACCAAATCCACTGTGAAGGAGTGCACAGCCAAAACAATAAAGGAAAAATGTGTCATGGTCCTAATACTTACTGTGTACACATTGAGACCCGCTCTATGCAAGATTTAGATGGTTTATAGCGGTGGAGACAATGGAGCTGCCCCAAATTCAAACTTAGTTAATTGGGGTAGGTATTTAGGTTTTTTTAGTTTTACCTAAAGTTGCTCAACTCAAATGACCTGCAGCATCTAATTCTTCTTTTACTGTTGCTCGCTTGCTTAAGGCATTTCATTGTCTTAGGAGCTGCAATAATTAACTTGGAGAACGAGTGCATCTTGCATGAAAAAGTGCACCAGTTTTTCCCAAGATCTGCATCCTAAGCTAGAGATTACAGGCGCTTTTGATCTGTTCTTAAACACAGATTTGTGTGAGTGTGTGTTTCCCTCTGTCGACAATGGGATGAAAAAAAATGAAGCGATTAGCGGAACCAGAAATCTCATTACGGTCCCAATGCAGAGGCTGCGGTGGTGAATGAAACGGTGCACCAGCACACAAATGTAAAGTGCATTGTCCACGTTTCCACACGGGATGAATGTTCACATCCATTCATGCCGAACACACACATATACACACACACACACACACACACACACACACACACAGAGTTTAATTTAAGTAAAGGCTAAATCATTTTTCTTTGTTGAGAGCGAATAGAAACATATTGAACAGGTGCCGTCTGGAAACACAGCAGGTTCTGCTTGTGTGAGTGATTATCGGTGGCTGACTAGAATGATATCACTGGGTATTCTGTCTTTATTTACCCATATTGATCTGCTTGTTACAATAGTCCAGATGAATGTTTGAGGGAAAAATTGAAAGCAATTGAGTCTGACGCAACATGGTGTCTGATTCTTGTCGCAGGTTAAACAGATGCTCTGCTCCTTCTACCCATAAACCACCTGTGCAGCGACTGTAAAACATCCCTCCTAACCAACCCGCTAAATAATGAGGACACGAATGGGAATTCTATTACCTGCTAATCTACATTCAAGGACTTCTGGTACGCCGTGTGCTGTGTATAAGCCTCCTCACGTTGTTGCTCAGAGGTGTTTCACCGAAGCACAGAAAAGGACAGCAGCAGGTTCTTACAGGTTATCACATAAATATGAATCCATGTCCACACTGAATCTCTAATGCAAACAATATGTAAAAATATGTCACAGGAAAAAAATGTGTGCTAGAAACACATATACTTGGACAAGATGACATGAAGATAATTTCCATTTCTTTATGTAATTTTTTTTCTCATCAGCAATTAGCATTAATGGATTTCTATGATTAAAGCTAATTTGGCTGCAGTTAAAAAGCCACTGCACTATTGCACAGCAATATAGCAACATATCTTAATGTTTTTGCTGTTTTTTGTATCTGTGTACTTATGCTTCTTGAAGTAGAGAATTTGCTGTCAGTCTTTATATTTTCACTAAATATGTTCCATTACATACATTAAGCATCCTGCATTCAAAATCCTGCTTAAATCAAACTACAGAAGAATTACCTGATAAATTTAATTAAAGTGTTAGAGATAGAAATACAAATTCTGAAGAAAATATATTCCTGTTACAGCCATATTATAATAGATATTAATACTGATGCATCATTGTGTAAGAGGCATTTAATGGTGTAACTGCTTGGTGTGGAGATATTAAAAGATTTTAGATTTTAAAAGAACTTTTACTTTATGTACAGCTAGTGTAATTTTGTAGTTCCCAACCTGGGTGTTGAGCCCTCTAACGAGTCACCAGACAAAGCTAGGGGATTGGGAGAGGATTAATGAGAGAGGGGAGAAGAAAAAAGCTTTGCTTCACAGTTTAATTTTTTCAGACTTTTCTCTAATCTTTGCATTTATGTTAGCGTTTATTTATTGTAAATGAAAATATTTGAGAAGTTCAGGGGGAGAATCTCTCTGGAACAGAAAACTCACAGGCATCCGAAACATGGCAGGGAGCCACAACTCTTCAGTGTCATATATTATAAGCTGATCACACTGTGTGTGTTTTTTAATGTAAAATTTGAAACTAAGAAACTAAAGCTGGCAAATAAATGCAGAAGAGTAGAACTATAAAGTAGTATTAAATGGAAATGTTCCTCAGAAGTATACTCAGGCACATCGCTTGAGTAAATGTGCGTTTTTAATTACATTTCACCGCTGATCACTGATCCTGACTGTGTGTGTGAGTGTGTGTCCCTAGATCACATGTCTTGTTATCTACGTCTTTTGGTATCAAGAACGCATCTCCCCCCATAAATCCTCTTGATACACTATCATGTGTTGCCTCTCTCACACACACAAACACACACACTCTGTATCTTTCTCATCTCCCCCTCTCCCCTCCCTCAGTGTGTGTGTGTGTGTGTGTGTGTGTGTGTGTGTGTGTGTGTGTGTGTGTGTTTGTACAGTGCTGCTCAATGTGCCGTGACAGAGTAAATGCTGACACCAACACCTGTTCCCTGAAGGTCACCCAGATCTCCCTCACAACACACACACACACACACAACCTCCTAGCTTCACTGACCAGGTTTTGCGTTTACACATTCTTCCTATAAGACATGTGTGGTTGCTGAAAATTCACAGAGTTCAGTCTCTCCTACACAGTATCCACTTATCGTGTTATGTTTTCAATTGATTGCTGGCTGTCATGCATTATTCATACATGCAACCTTGAGTTCCCATGAAAACTTGTCCTTTGCTTGAGCTTTTGTTTGCATGTATCATTAACACATCGCTCTGCAGGGAAAGAAAACAGCCCCCCAGGTCTCTTAGCATTAGCGACCCCACTGCCCACACGGATGTCACACCACTGTAATTAGCAGTGAGAGGAGCAGCCTCTGGCAGTGCTCACTGTTGAAGTCACTGGAGAAGCCGGAACAATAGGCTATGTCTGTTTGCCTTTGTGTTGCTGTTGTTGTTGTATCTCATTATTTCTTGTCCACAAACAAATATGACCTTCGTGACAATTTGTGATCATCAGAATTACTGCAGAACACACACCCACCGGGTAACGAGAACAGAAGGACGGATTGTTAGGACCGCGCAAACGAGAACACTGGAGGAGCATCGCAAATGTCGACAAGCGGGATGAATTACATGGAAATGTCTCTGAAGAATTTGGTGATTTTAGGAGCACTTGTAGCTCGTGAAACGTCCACTCATGACAGGAGTTATTTCCTGTCTTTCCAAAGGCACATTATCTATAATACGGGCACATAAACAGAAAGTTGGCAGAGAAGTGAGAAACTTTTCCATTTGAAGTGAAAGTGAACCTGTAGTGCCAGTGAAGGATGGGATGAAATTATTTGTTGTGCCGAGAGTTTGGATTGGGTGGGGGTGGGAGAGGGGGGTGGGAGAGGGAAGGTAAACTAGCTGATTCTCATGAATTTAAAGAGGCTACTTTACAGGGTTAATATACATAAATGCCTCCTTAGCAGCCGCAGATTCATAGGACTGTCATGCAGATTTTCCAACATTTTTGAATTCATAGTGGTCGGACATCCAGACTGTTTTCATTATCATCTTAACCACTTCCCATTATGGAATCACAGCAGCGAGGATGGCAGAGATGGCTATCTACAGCATCTGTGTTGTTCGCCGGCCAAAGTCATTTTACTGAGGCCATACATTTACATTTCATAACTTTTTATCATTTGGAGAGATTTTCTACAAGATTCCTCTCACAATTAAGTAGATAAATTTATCAGTGGTTCAAGATGCCCAAATAAGTTATATGGATGTAGATGTTCATCTAAACAGTCCAGCGTTGGCTTTTTGTGCTGATAATTACTATAATGATTATAATTAGTCACTGTCATGTCATGAATTCACATTGTTGTTCATGTTAGTGCACTATTTTATAACCTTAAGGTTATCTGTTTGTTGACGCCATATTATCACATTGTCATCATATAATCAGCATATAACCTTTTTTCTTAACAAGATGTACACTTCACTCAGCGTACATTTTATTGAAACACATGTTTACACTGGGAAAGTCATATGTATTTAATTAATATTTCTTTAAAATAATAGTAGTGCTTTTAACAGTACAGTGCTCTATACCAAAGTCCTTATAATTAGAATATTATATTCTAATTACATTCTAATATTAAAATGTCTATGTCTATACACAAACCTGTTTTCTTCAGTGTTCAGTGTTTCAGTGTCTTCCTCTTGGTGGTTTGCTGTGATGAAGCTGATTAGATTTGACTGTTTCTATTATATAGTTATTACACACACACACACACACACACCCACACACACACACACACACACACACAGGTCTGAAATACACACATGGACACACAGGATCCACAGACATGCACATTGAGGGGAGAGATGTTAGAACGTTCACAGTTCCAAGGCCACATTTCTATGGACTGAGTTACGACCTCCCCTGCTTTACTTTGATTGCTGCTTACTTGGTCATAAATATCTAATGTTATAGAAAATTAATTAGTTAGCTCTCAGGGGGTTTAAGCTACCTTTCCATCACAATGCCATAATGACTGAACTCGTTCTCTGAGGTCCCATTTATAGCAATACAATTATTTTCTCACATTTTAACTGCTAATAGTTGCTCATAACACAGAAAATCAAAAGCGCAAATTTTGATCTTCTATCCAAAGCTACGCTGTGAAGTCAGAGGAGTGAGTGAATACTGTTAAAAAATCTGTTCCGTGTGAACCATGGAGTCATGCAAAGAACAAATGTTTTTCAGATTCTGAGTTTAAGAACTTACTTTTGGAGGTCCAATTAAACGTATCTGATGCCTTGATAATAAAAAAAATACCCTCAGAGGGTTTCAGGAGATCATCGTTTAGTTTCTGTTTAATTCACAGCAGCATTTTTCTGTCAAATAAACTTGGAACTTTTCTCTCTTATAAATATTTCTTTTAGTAGTATAAAGGTGAACTTACGTCCTAAGCATTAAAAAGAAAGCACCTTGGCAGAGCATTAACTCTGCAGTTTAGAACTAATGAAATACGGTCGCCCTGTCTGACTAAACGGCAATGTGTGGGGAAAGACAAAGACTTCTGAGGTGGTTTAAAATGGTCTAAACTATTCAAATATAAGCTAACATCACTGGCAGATGTCTCACAAATCGTTGTTTTGAGTTATTGCTGTAACATGACATCTTTTCTCTTCACCCAGACTTCTTTTTCTTACAGACTCTCATTCACACTGACCTCCAGTCAGGGCCTGCCTTTTAGCAGTGTCACAGGTTCTTGCGAGGGGAACAGCCTTGTGAGTCTGAAGCCTGCAAGAGCGTCCAGGGGTGTTAGGTAGGAGAAGGTCTGTCTGCCTTCCAAGGACTGTCCCCACGAGGTGCCGGCTGGGGCTGCTTCAAGGTCAGCCTATTGCCGGCTGCGCGTCCCTGGGCTAAGTGCTCTGTTCTGTGTCACAGGAGGTGAGGGTCTGGTTGAAGTTTGAAAGCATCAGTCTCCTGACATGGGTCAGATGTCGTGTAAGCTAGAGAGTGATCACAGTGAAAGGAAGGTGGACATAGACGTTTTCTGATGCCTGGAAGCTGATGAGGACGGAATGTAGAAAGACAGATAGAGTCATTAGCGTGGTCCAGGTTAAAATACAAAGACAGAATCAGACTAATTACCAAACTATGACGAGGAGGGATGTTGCGACAGATCGGATTCTGCAGTGCAATGGTGCCTGCAGCCATTAAGACAAATGATATTTTTCTTTTTCAGTCATCAATATTGTACTGAATTTTATGGTCTTTGCATTTTTTATTAAATGTCTCCACATAATACATTGGTTGAGTCCGCTGCTCTTTCAGTTGACAGTGCTCTATGCCAATGTGCACCGGAGTATTCGATGAAAAATGAATTAAAGGCAGATGATTAGTAATGTTGCTTCATTTTGTTGCTATACATACGATATAATGTGAAGGCACAGAGAATACTTAAGATGATTTCATGTTATTCTTTTGTCTGACTTGAATTGTTAATCTTCACTGTAAGTTGTTTTTGGTTTGTGTGTGAGTTTAGAACTCCTGTTGCACCGATTTTGAATTGTTTTTCCATGCAGAAAAAAAATGGAAAGAACCGTTGTGTTTGCAATCATTCTGTTGATTTAAACTAATTTCCCAGTAACACATATTTAGCACTCAGCTATCCAAAAGATCTGAAAACAGTTGAAAGCCCCTGTTTCCCACTGATTTTGCATTCATATATTTGAGTGTTTATGCTAAATGACTGCCTTGAGGTAAGGTGGAAATCACTTTCATCTAGTCCCTGTTGTATTGAGTGTTTGCTGGGTTAGAGTGTCTATGTTAAACTGCGTAGCCATGATTTTGGATGACAAAGGAAGAACAAAGTAAATCAGACATGTAAAAACAGAGAAGTCAAAAATTATGTGGCATATTGTTGTTGGAGAAGATAATATGTGCTAAGCCATTCAACTTGTTTTGAAATAATTGCATTCACAATTACAGCAAAAAAGAAAAGAAAAAAATGATTGTCAAGAGCTTTGTGTTCCACCTGCTCTCCACCAACACAGAGTCGCATTCACAAGGAGGGTTGAAATCCTGCTGCATGTTTTAATCAGTCAGTCTCTCTCTGCTTCTCTGTGTAGTGCTGTGCAGCAAATGAAAAGTAAGCAAGTGATGTATGGAGGCAAGACACTGACACGGAGTCTGTGGTTGTTCCTATTGGAGACAGAAACCACTGAGCAAATCTTCCTTTGAGGTTCCTGATAAACACCTTCATTTTATGCGCGTGTTTGTTGGCAGCTTTATTTGTTAAAATGTTTGCGCTCGTGCAGTTTAAGCCAGTACTGACACAAATTGGACAAAATGCACCTTTGGCAAAGGTTTAAAGGAGTAAAAAGAACACCGTGGATGTTTATAAAAGTTAAAATCATCAGGGTAGGACAGCTTCATTTGTCACAACATGGCAGCATTATTACAAAGGTTTCAATCGACTGCAGGATGACAAGGTAATGTGATTCAAAAGAAGTCAAACTGAACTGCATTTCTTCAATGTTCTAAAATAACCCCCACAGCCACGCGCATCTGACTGTGGCAGACACACACAGGTGGCTGCTCTGTATCTCTGACTCCATTTGGTACAGCTTCACTCAAATTCAAATTTAAAGCAATGCAATTTACCACCTGAGCGTGCAACAGTGGCTCAGCAGCTGTAAAACCGCTACAGCCTGGATAAAGAAGGGCACACGATCCCATAACCAATATAAAACGTAATAATGTCATTTGGTGATTGTCTTTACCCAGATCATATAACAGTTATTATGTGTGCATGCATTTTATGTCACCAAATCCGCAATAATAGAAACAAGATTAGAAAATGTGTTCCTGCATTAACATGGGAATATTGATACTCTTAATACCACAATGTTACTGATTGTTTATGAGCTGAAAAGTGTTGTGGTTTCTTGCTCCAAGTACAAGTTATTTTAAAGGACCAGTTTGTAAGATTTAGCAGAATTTGCAGAAGTGAAGGATAAAATTCCTAAAGATCTTTATGAGTGTATAAACCTGAAAACAAGAATCATTATGTTTTTGTCACTTTAGAACGAGCTGTTTATATCTACAGATGTAGCATGTTTCTACAGTAGCCCAGAAGGGACAAACCAAACACTGACTCCAGAGAGGGCCTTTCACAACTGTACTTGCTTGGAAGGGGAGGGTGAGAAGAGGGTTCTACAATACACCAAATGCTACACATTTGTCCTTTAAAGCCTGTGAAATTAAACTAACAAATTTTCTCGTCTACTCCATGGCTCATCAGCGGGTGTGGATGCTGAGTTTTTTTTCCGGAGATGCATTTTTAGAGACAGTCTTTTGGCATTAAGCCTTGTCTATAGCCACCACATTTAAGACTCTTTTAAAAGGATCCCGTTTTTCAAATGTCAGCTGGAAGCATTAAAAAGTCAGCGGGGACAGCTCATCAACCAACTAATGGAACTAATTAGCTAGTTAGCTACAGATAATAAAACATCTTGCAGCAACAGTCACCATTTCATTTGGCAAAACTAACAGTCGCTGGCTGGAGATGAGAAGCCTGCTATGTGTACCTCTGAAATCAAGGACCCATTGTTTCATCTTATGGGACAGCATGGCTGCAGCAGCTACAGCAAAAACCCTTTGAATAAGTGTACTATACATAAGTAATCATGTTCCACTTGGGTGTTCATGGGGAGCTGTACTGGATGCAACCTTCACATAAGAGTGAATCAAACAGCCACAGTGAATCATATTTTCTAGAAACAAGAGTTATGTAAAATGTGAATCAGATGTATTCACTGATAATTGTAGCCTACAACAAAATCTTGTTTACAAAATATCGACTGATGTAGTGATTTAAATTAATCCTGTCATGTTTTCAATTACACAGCATGCTGAAGTTTTCGTACTTGGCCTGCTCCCACAAATAAGGTTTCTTCATGAGCAAGTCAATACTGAGCAGTTAAAACGTGTGAAATTGAATAGTTTCATCTCATTTGTGAGAGCAGAGTGTTTAGAGATCAAAGTGTAAATTTGGGGAAATGAAATCTGTACTGATGGTATTTCCTCCGCTGTACTTACATTACCTTGAGGTAATGGGATGATACGAAAATATTCACACTTTGAAATCTTTTTATTATCAGATTTTAATTTCGTTTTGGCCAGATTCATTCCCCCACTGTGCTGCTGCACAAGCAGATTTTGAAATGTCCTGCTCACAGCTGTCCTTTCTCTGCCGTCAACTCATTTTTACTTTTCTTCTAACACAGTACGTTATCAGCTCTTATACAGTACGTAAATCTATGCTTACATATATTGCTTCTACTCCTAATGCTAATCAGGTCTGTTACCTATTCAAAGACACCTGAAGAATTATTAACTGTAAAGTAATGACATACACACATCCTCAAATTTGTGGGACTATATTATACAGTAAGTGTAACCATGTGGATTTTATGTTAAGAACACGACAGTGCTAATTCAGGCTTTTCTTTTAGTTGCACATCAATCAACTTCCATCTGGACTGTCATAAATGACCTATATTGGCACGACATGCTACAAGGCTCCCTATACCCTATCCTTCAAGCACACATTACACACCCTCCCCCACCTCCCATCGTCCCCTGACCCAACCTGTCGCATCGGAGCCATCCCAGGGCATTTAGCAGTGTTTGCCCCAGCTGAACCCCGGTCCACCTCGCAGCTCCTCAGGGGGCATTTCTCATGGCTCAGCCTGATCTCCGACTCTCCAGCTGGGTCTGACACCCTCGGGGGGGTGGGGGAGGAGGTGCAGCACGGAGAAGGGGTGGTGACTCTGCTCCCAGACAACAACAGAGTGTGAAAAGCCTCAGACTTTGACAAGAGGACCTGAGGACCTGACTGATATGTACACATGAAGCACACGTGTCACAGCCACCTCTACTACAGACACACACACACACACACACACACACACACGCATTTGTTCACTTTTGTAAAAGCGAATGTGCAGATATGCACAAAGCACTTAAATTGATACCCAAACACTTGTTTTGCATGAAAATTAAGGTCACTCAGGCTCAATTAATGCCGACCTCTTTATCAAAAGCTCTCCCAGTAATTAAACAGAAACAAAGAATTGTAAATGAACAGTAGTCCTTGGGTGAGTGAGGCCACTTTAACCGTGTGTGTGTGTGTGTGTGTGTAGGAGTATTGGATCTGCTGTGATGCTCGTTTTCAGCCTCCTGCAGGTAGCTAATGACTGGACTGTATCTGGTTCTTTTAAGGTATATGAAAGAGATGTGCATTGTGGCTCTCACGGACTGCATTGTTAACATGAAAATAGCATAGCAAAATGAATATTGCGTTCTTGTAGAAAAAGCCCCAAACGCAAGATGCAGGGGCAGACAGGGGGTGCATTGCCTCTGCAGGCTGTAAACTTTGAAATGAAAGCGTCAGGAGTTACCCGGCGCTTTGGAGTTTAATCTGAGCTATTGATCATGATGTGAAGCGCCGTGCTCTCTGCCTGAGGGATCGGTGTTTTTTTTTCTTTTTTTTTTTTTTATAAAGGGAATAATCTCTGGTAATCACAGTCGTCCGCTGCATTTTCTCTTTATCAACGCAAGGAAGGCTATTCAGTCCTTGTCCTTAGGGGTGTGCTGTTATCATATTGGTCTCTGTGTGTGAGTGAATAAGTGTGTGTTTGTGTTTTGTGCGAGCGTGTGTCGTGTGGTTCCAACACAGCCAGCAGGCTCTTGAGGGGAAAATCGCAGCCACAGACGGAGCCAGATGAGGAGCAGGCTGGGCGCTAGGGGGGAGCTACTTCCGTGTGCCATACCTACAGTCCAGTAGGTAACACAGCGGAGACTAATCAACTAATCACTGCCACACTATCAAGAAGGAGACAGCTGTTGGGAAGCTGAGAAGTGAGAGTTGCGCAACAAGCCTCAGAAGCACTATGCTCACTTTCCATCTCACGGGCAATGGAAGAAACAGCAAAAATAGCCCCGCAGTAAACATTTTAATGATTTTTGTTGATATTGTCAGAGGTGGTGATTAAATTTAATGGGCAGTTTTGAGGCCAAGGTTTGAGTTTCTTTCTGTCATTATTGAGGGTTTACTTCTGTCCACCGTCCCTCTGCAATTATCCTGCGTCTGGCACATGCTGTCATGAGTCTTGCCACACTACCCAAGGCACCCTCCAAAATTACAAGAGCATTTTCTGCATGGTAATTGTACGGTATTTTTTGTTGTCTTGTCCACCTTTGCACTGACTCTCCTTGGATTGGAACTTCTTAAAGAATAATTTGAATTCAGCTACAAATTTAAGTACAAAGCTGCTGGATTCTTTTTTTTCATTTTGGTGCAAACATTTTAGTAAATAATTTCCTGTTTACACATCCAGCATGGAGCCACATTAGCATTCGTTTGCAATCATTTTTCTGGCCACCTGATGAATGTCCAAAATATCCTCTCTCCATTTAGTCCTGTTTTTGTCTCCATCAACATCTTAGAAAAACCGCAGCTTGAACCTGCGAGATGTTTGACTTGCTACGCTTGCTCGTTGCCAACGTTTTCTGCCTGCCCTGTGGTGATGGGCAGGTAGCTGGTAGCAGAGCTTTTTGCCAAAAACGCTTCCTTTCTGCTGCTGAAAACAGGATTAATGAGAGGTGAAGCCATGTGTTGATAGATGCTAAAATACTCTTTAGAGCTGAGGTGAAATGCAGAGTTGAATGCTAATTTGTTGGCGCCTCACTACAAGCGTCACCTTTCACACTATGCAAAGTCTTTTGATGAATTGTTAAAATAAAAATATGGATTAGTGCAGCTGTAGAATGTGTATATGTGATTTTTTTTGTATTTCTTTGCAGCGCTCACAACATGTTGTCCATTTTTTGTGTTTATGAAATTTGTCTGAGAGTCTGGGGTTATTTTTTTGACCTCATCATGATAACCAGAAGCACATCTCCTCCATAATAGCCAGAGTGGTTGCACCCTCAATTTCTCCTCAGTGCTTTTACCCAGATGCAGCAGAGGGACAGCGTGGCACTTACACATGCAGCTGCTAAAAGCTGGCCCCCATTGACTCTCACCTCTGGGTAACACAGATAAACATCCAGCTTTAGTCTCACTAGGCAATAACTGAGTGCCTGTGTGTGTTTCTGTGTATATGTAATAGTGCACCGGCCATGCAAGATGATCTCCTTATTGAAGCTGAAATTATATTCTGATAACATATTAGCATTTAGACATACAGCGACAAACATTAGCATTTTAAGGGTCATGTTGACCCGCTTTTCAGCACTTATGACTGTTATAATTAATCAGTGGGGATTTGTGCTTAAAAAAACTTCCACTGGTGAGGATTATCATTATCGTTCAAAGCCTGGAGCAATTTGAGGCAAATCAGTGACGTTTCAAAGCTGATGTCTGCCGTGTTCACCTGAGGAGGCTGTGGCCGTGGGCTCGACTTCTAAATCAAGAAACACCTTCAGCAACGATAATCCCCCGCACGCTCTGAACTAAAGACCAGGCCGCCGAGATCGGCTCCGGTTTCTGCTGAACAGTCTGTTTTATCATCAGAGATGACTTGATAAGTGAATGAGTCGAGAATCCCTGTTTATTTTTAACAAGATATGTGTGTGCGTATGTTTGGGGAAGGGGCATGAAGAATGTAGCTGTCTATTTCTATGAAGATTATTTTCTCTGAGGTTTTCCGCTGTGCACGCAATTAATATGTTCGTTGCTCAACCACCCAAATGATTATTTGTTTATTCGTCTTTTGTTGACTGCACACAATCCCCCCCCCCTCCCAAGAGTCACACTGGCCCCATGTTAATTATTTTGTCAACCCTCATATCTCTTTTAATTGTTGTGGGTTTGTTTATCCTGGAGATCAAATTGAGCTTGGAGAGATTGCGGGTGGCTGCCAACACAGATCAGCCAGGAAGACAGATGAATGCATATCAAATAGTCTGACAACGGGAGCCAACGTGAGACAGGCTGACAAGGCCCCTGACTGAAATGGATGTATGGATGGTGTGATCATGTCCCCACACCTAATACAGCCCTATTCAAAAGGGATTTCACACAAGTTTCAAACATACAGAAAATGATAACGCAGCCACTCATCAAGTGGGGCCACTATCTGCCTTACATTACATTTAATAGCCTAAAGTGCTGTTGGCTACAACACTGTTATTTCTGTAATGGCTGCTGAATGATTCTCCGCTGTCTGACAGCCTAGAGGAATCACTTTTTTTTTTTCAAGCACCTACCAATGCAAGTTATATTCATGAGTAGCTCACATTCAGGGGTGTGTTTCCGCTGTCAGGTTTTTATCAGGGGTCAGGGCTCGACTCGCGATCTCAGCGTTTCCAAAATCCTAGTTAAGGACCTGCTCACATTTACACTATTTCTAAAAACATGATTTATTCATGTCAACTTTGTATCTGTAATTGTGCAGCTCAAAAATCCCAATTGGAGAGAGTGGCCTTTCCCATGTAAAGTACAAATATTCATTACTGCTCTGACAACATCCCCTGCAGGTAAAGCATTTGAATTATTCCAGTCATCGCTCTAGTTTGGACCCAGAATCAGGTTTCCGTGTTTAAATGTTGCGACTCATTCTGGCGTCACTCCAAATAAGCTGTTCAAGTAATTGTGATATTTTTTTCTAAGAGTTAGGAAACACGTGTTTGTACTGTCTTGTAAGTAAATACTGGGCAACGCTGCTGGGTGCACATAAATAACTGAAGCTTTTATTTTCGGCTCACGCTCTTGTTTGTGAACTGGAATGCATTCACACTTGTATTTCTCTCATGCTCGATGGGCTCCAGTCTCCAGTGACTCTCAGATGCCTTTGGATGCTACAACTCCCGGAACTATAGTTAAAGCATTTATGGCAGAGATACATATTCATAAAGCTATAGCCCATGCAGAGAAAATTGTACGATGTAGAATGTGTCATTGATGTTTTGTGCTTTTGATCAGAAAATCTTACACTGGGGAAGACTTCAGCTCCACCGGGCTGTGTCGTCATGGCATCCCAGAAACATACAATACAGTTTGTGCAATATTCATGAAGCATAAAGCATTTTGCTGCAGTGGCTGCAGTGATTGCACCCTGCAGACTGATGACTGATATCCAGAGGAATCCATTTAAGCAGTTTTATAAATGTAATGTTAGATAAAAAAGACGGGATATTTTGCATACATATTTTATCAAAGTAAGCAGCTGAAGGTGGTAAAAGGAGCAATCCGTTTTTTCTCTGTGACATTAAATCAGTGATGCAGGCAGTTTTATTGAAACATTTGATAAGTAATGGTGAAGGTAAATAAAGTTACACTTAAAAGATTTGGCGGTGTTTCATTTTTCACTGTTTGGCCATTGACTCAGCATCTCTGGTTGTGCTATCTATTCAGGCTATGATTGGAATATTTCTTTAAGCTTCCGGAGAAGGTCAGAAAAGTAATTAACCTTGTTCTGTGTGGATCAACAGAGGGACTGAGACAAGTGCTCTCTCTCTCTCTTTCTCTCTCTCTCTCTATCTCCTCTCTCTCTCTCTCTTTCTCTCTCTCTCTCTCTCCTCTCTCTCTCTCTCTTCTCTCTCTCCTGCACACATACACACACAGACTCACCACTGTAAGGCTGTACTTGAATGGACAGATTAATGCAAAAGCGATTAAACATTTGGAGTCCAGTGTTTTCTCTCTGATTTAAATTCATGGAACTAAAGACGACATTAACACGTTGTCCGGTGCTCGCGCGGATTTACCCCTTTATAGACTGACACGCCGACGGACGGACACTGACATTTAAATAATAGCACTGTAATCACAGGAAGCAGGGGCGTGCGTTTCGCTGCTTTTGCCCTCACTTCTTGTTGGCTGCCCTGTCCATCTCGCTCCTCTTCATCCCACCTTTTACTTGGCACCTGTCTGTACGCCGCCCCCCCTCGCCCCCTCCCCCCACCCTCCCCTTCCTCTCCCTCCCCTCCCTCTCCCTCCCCTCCCTCCCGCTCCCTCACTCTCCAGACTTGGACAGTTTCAATTTATGAAATCCACACAGGTGTTGAGAGGGCTTTAATGGCCGTGGTATTTCTCCCCAGTCAGCTGAGTTGGCCGCCTGGAGACTTTTTCACGTAGGCTGAGTGATTTCTTGCTGTGCACTTAAATGCTGCAACCCCTCCTCTGACTCTCCCTTTGCCTCAGTGCTTGTGTTTTCACAAATAGGCTTGTTACATCACATAATGCTCCCCTACCCTTACGCAGCAGGCTATTTATTCTTGGCTCAAAGTGCTAATGTGAACAAATGTTTCACAGACTTTTCACTTTCCATTTCTCGGCTTACTTTAATTGTATGTGTGGGTCTTTAAAGCGAGACCCGCGGTTGCAACATAGTCCATTTCTTCTGGTGTCTTTGCAGAGGGAAGGCACGGGGTGTTTGTAAGGTGGAGTTGATGGACTGGACAAAAGAATAAAAGAGCTAACAGGGATTTCAAACTATGTCGTCCAAGTCGTGCACATGAAAGAGAGCCCGACAGAGTGCGTTCCTCCCTTTGAGGTACAGAACCCCGTGTGGTGTTCTCACTTCCACAAGCAGCCAGGTTGTTTATAATGCATGTGTCGTGCTGCCATCACATAACGCTTTTGATCACAGAAGATGGATATTCACTTTCACGCATCATTTAACCAGAAGATGACAACTGCGGCTAGCGACGTCAGATGCAACAAATGCCTAAACAAACCTCCTCCGGTTGCAGGGACTCTCGCTCGCCCGACGAAATGCACAAATAAATAAATGAAAAGCCCAGACCCTTCCATTCAGTTTCCTTTGTTATAATATCCTCATTCATTTAACTCATTTTTATTGTGTCTCACAATGTCAAAATAGGGGAGAGGGAAATGTCATGGGTTGTCAGAACATGCCTGCAGAATGTAAGTACACTCACTTACTGCTCTCAGTCATTCAAAGAGGTAATTCTGATGAGAAGTGTGTTTGACGAGTGGATTTAAAAGAGTCCCAAACAATTCTGAATAAATGGTGGTTTCATTTGTTTAGCCACTCTTTGACGCAGTCACTCAACTCAGTGTCATTACATGGACATTTAGTCAAACTTTCAATAAAGCTAGAGGGCCTGGAAAAAAATATGAAGAAACATTTAATCACCTTGGCCGCAAGAACCCAGACAATTAGAGTTCTTATTCTATTAAGAATGGCATAAAACACATTGGAATCATGGGGCTGCTTTACCATGAAAAACATATTTTTATCGTGTCCTCTTGCATTGTTTGTTGGATATAATGGACAAAAATGACCCATGTACTTCTTGCTCTTTTTGGAACAAAAGCAGGAAGGGCTGTGACATTTGTAAATGCCATTGGGAAGAAGTCAGGTGGATTGATTGGTGTAAAAACTTTGACACTCTTCTGTCAGTGTTGCTTTCTTTTCACCATGACCACAATATTCCCCTATGCTTTCCTAAACTAACTCTCTGATTTGGCTTCTCACCTGATCATCAGAATAATAATTTTCTTCCGCAGCAATTAGCCAACAAAACTAAGAAAGGAAATGACTGCAAGCTAGAAAATCTAAATGCAAACACTGCACATTTTAATGTTCAAAGAATCAATGTGATGGGTACACAAACATGTAATTGAGAAACACTAAATGTAAACGTGATTTTGGTTTGTACATGAAAATCTGCCTGGTGTTGTCTTCATGTTCAATTTCTCTTCAGACTGGGAGGTGATTTTGATTTTATTTGTAATCATGAACGATAGATGTATCTACCTGGTACCATCATTTATAATCATCATTTGTGGAAGCTACAGTAGCAGTTGCTAGGAGCAGTTCATATTTTTCACAATCATCAAAGACATACAGTAAGAGCTGTTGTTTTTGTAAGTTCAAAAAATTTGCATTTGCTTTTTTTTGTTGTTGCTATTTTCCCAGCTCTAGCCTAAGAAGATGACATCACCCTTCTACAAGGCTCTGATTGGCTCAATTATTTGGGACACAGACATCAACGAGCACAACACCTGAGCTATTTGTATATTCGGAAATAAAGGCAAACTCACATCCACCTAACTGCAGATCAGTTGTAAGAGAGGAAAGGTAATTCACTTATGATGGACAGCCATGGTCTCTTAGTCAGTAAGCCTCAAGTGTTTCTGTATTCTCAAGAAACTCTTTTTGGTACCCGGGCGAGAAAAGGTCATCACAGGAAGTAACCTGTCTGTCCCAGTGAGTTTTTCTTTTTCATGGGCCTTGGATTAATTATTAGTCCCCATCATGTTGCCAGAATAATGCTGACACTAGCTGTCTTAATGAAGAAACTGCATCTTCAGCTGTCAGAGGATATTAGACTCATTTGACCTCTCCAGAGTTACCTGCCCACACAAATCCCCATTCAAGTCTCAGCCACAGCAAAGGACTCTTCCTTCACTTTTACATTGCGAGCACTGCATAATTTGGCGTTTAAAACGTAGCTTCACCAAAATGATCGCTGCATGAAATCGAAAAGCAACTGTTTTCCAACTTTGTCTCGCCTCATCAGTAAATCTCAACTTTAAAATGAGTTTTGGGGATGCATCGCGAAGATTAAAACAAGTGCCATCAAAGGTAGCCGACCAGCTGTAGATGAGAGGAGATCTTTCATCAGACACTAACAACAGATACCCAGCCCAATTATACGACATCAGTCAAGATGAGAATCATGACTTCAATCAGCACCTTTGAAACATGATCAGAAATGCAGAGCATGTTAGGATCAACAAACACCAAAGACATAGCCTTTTCAGAGGGACTTGAGCCGGGGAGCATGAAATGTAAAAAGTTAATAAAAATTGTTACACTGGAAGTTATCAGGTGTCTGCGCTGGTTAAAACACATTCATGGTAATAAAAACATCTCAGAAGAGCTCTCTGCTTATGCACCACATCACGCAATTGCTTTTTCTTTGCCATTCAGGAAATTATTTTCTAATGACTTTAGTACATAATTTATATACAGCATCTGTTGTTGTGCGAGGCAAATCACTGGTTTTCTTGCCAACGGAATCTTTGAGTTTGACATAAACACTGCAGTTTCCTTTTTTCTGTGGCTTTTGAACGGGACACACTCGAAATATACGCTGACATCCATTGCAATTAAATTAGCCGCAACAATACCCGTTCCTGCACTCTACTTGTAGTAAAAAAAAAGCCCTTTAACATAAACGGGACATGAAAGGGCTTTCTAAAACCTTTCAGCATTTTTTCTCCCGAGTTTCCAACAGAAGCGCCCTAGTTTCAGTTGCATTTTTGAATAATGAATGCTTCATGACACAGTACTTGGGCATCAATCCAAAAAACAAATCTATTCGCCAAAGTAAATCTAGAATTAATAATGACTGGAAAAATAATTATTGCTGATTTAACGCATTCATATTCGTTTTTGACAGTAGCATCCATCAATTGTGAGTCTTTCTGTTGTGTCTTCTGAGCAAACACCAGAGTCCATTTCACAACAATGTAGGCCCAGTCTGAGAGGGGATCCTTTAAGGCTCTTTCAAACACAGAGCAGCTTGAACCTATTGACATGGCATGGATCACCTTATTGAAGAACAATTTAGACATGTTCTGGATGTTTTGTTTAGCCACAAGCAGTTTAATATAACCCCAATCCTGTTCTATAAATAGTTAAAAGTAGAATGACTCTGCTGCACAAAATGAATCAACACGTGTGTGAGTACAGGAGACAAAGACGAAGCGAGGTATAGGAGGAGACAAACAGAGACAGCAAATGAGACAGAAAGGCGCGGCGGAATTACCCCGAGTGAGATGTGGCACAGATGGTGGGGAGTGTAGGTAATGGGGGGGCCCGCCATCCTGTGTTCCCCAGACACATAACTCAAATGCACCATTATTACATTGACACAATGACTGCTTCACAGACATCTCCATATCTGGCCTGCATTCTTATACTGCTATATATATTTAAAAAAAAAAAAAGAAACAGGAGACATAACACATGGAAAATAACCATGTACTAAACAGTGAAATAAATTCTATCCACCGTGAGAAGGGATTTTAATATTGACAGTTTTATTAACTCTAGCGGTAGACCAGCTGAAGCTAGAAAATAATAAAACACCTCATTAATTTTTCAGTGCCATCGCTTGAAAAATTTCAAACGAGTAGATTTGAGAGATAGACGCAGGGTTCTGTAAGCGTCCCCATTTGTTAATTCCAAGTTAACGCCTGGATGCTGACATCTTTAATTTGAATTGCATTCTTTTTTTGTCCTACGGCGATAAATCAGCCGTGTCTATTCCCATGCCAAGGTCCTCCACAGGCCCCGGAGTGTTGTTGCAGAGACCTTATAGCTGGTGAACTGAGGCGGTCCAGCTGGAAATGCTCGTCTGCCGAGAGTCTGCTGCACGGGGTCAGGAGTCCTCGGGCCCTCTGGGGGAGCACGCTGGACAGCAGAAAGCTCTCGCTGCCTGGGCCAGACACTAATTTACACACATTCATTTCACCCCATCCAGCACACATGGCACTGTGACTCTTCCCTCACTCGGTGCTTTGCGATTGTTTGAAGGTGAACCCGAAGAGTTTAACATGCTGCATCTCCCGCTGACAGTAATCACCGAGCATCAGCTTCTGTGCTTGTCAGGGTCTTAAGATAACATTGTTTTTCTCACAAGAGGCGACAGTAAGAGTTGCCAAGTACCAGTAAATATTTTACTATTTACAATTATGCTGCTCGTTACTTGAATATGCATGGGCGTGCACAAGTTTAACGATGTGCCCGTGTGCGTGCATGTGTGCGTGTGGAAGTGAATGGCAGCTCAACCCACATTTCATTTACAGCCTCAGTTAAAATGACAACAAGAACCTTTGACAAAAGCAGTAAAGAGCGTGGCAACAAGGAATCTAATTAAATCACGCGACCTGCGGAGAAGCGTGTTGGCCAACTTGAGAGGACAGAGGACAAGCGGCAGAGAGAGGAAGGGAGGGAGAAAGAGAGCGAGAGACACGGCCTGCGAGCGCGGAATGGTGGGGTCTTCGGCGGCTGTAATTTGCAGCGCAGTGCGCAGGGAGTAATTTCAGTCATGCACAGTGGCTTCTCTCAGGGTCACTTAGGCATCCTAGATTAATTGAGCTGAAATGGGCGGTCGAGGAGGAGGGGTAGAACAAGAGGGAGGCAGGAGACAAAGTAGGTCTCAGGCTGTGGTATAGCTTTCTTGCCCGTGAGCGGAGAGGGGAAACAGCCCATGTCCCGACCCTCTCGACCCCGCCGCGTGACAAAACACAGCGCCACACTGCGCTGCGCTGCAACGAGCTACAAGAGAAAACACAGCGAGCGCGTGGCCCCTCCGTCTCGACAGCTGGAGCCAGTAATCTGACAGCCATGTCTGTAAATCACATCTCCACGCCCATTCTTCACACTGCAAGGAGAAGAACACGCTCTTCTCTCGCGGATCTTATCCTTAATTTCATCACGGGGAAGCAGGACAAAAAGCCCAGCTAACAGTCTTTAAGCACTATATTTAGTAGAGTGGACTTAATGTTAAATGGTTTACCATGCAGATGGAAAATGGAGCATCATTGATGTAATCCTCTTAAGGCTCTCAATATCGCTTGTGAAGCACTGATCTGAACAGGAAAATTCTGAGTCTAAATCTCCATCTATCAGGAAGAATCGGGCATTGTGTGTTTTAAATAGCAGTCGAGGGTCAGACGGGCTGGGAGCTTGAGAATATCTTCTCATCCCTTTAAATTAATTTCAAACCTGGTGTTTGTATCAGCAGATATTGGCAAAACAGGGGGAAATGGAAATAAATCAGAGAACAAGAAGTCATCAAAGGCTTGATTGCATTTCTACAGAAAACAATCATGTCCTTTCAATTCCAGCATTTTTTTGTGTTTTATCTGGAGGGCCAAAATTGGCTGCAGGGAGACAATGGGAATGGAGGGGGAAAAAAAGGAGTGGCAAACAGAAGAGAGATGGACTGCAAATAAGAACCATTCCAGGGACACAGGGGGGTGTCTTTTATACAAAGAGCACTCTAGCTGAACAGAGGGGTGTTTTGAGGCAGAGGGAGCACACTCACTGCCAGCGCCGGCTCAACAGAACGGTGTTTGCGGGTGAGGGGCTGTGTACGGTGACTGCATGAGATAAACACACAGGTATGGGAGAGGTTGGAGGTATGTGTCACAGAGACGGGCCAGCTGGAGTACAAAGACCAGGTGAAAGCAATTCTGCGGGACCCATATTCACCTCCTCCACATCATGCATGCTCACATGAATCAGTGCATACACAAATGGGCACACACACACAAGGTTTTCCGGTCTGTCAAGTGGTCAGAGTGCCCACATTGGCTTTTTTTTTTTCTTCCTAGTCTTTAATCTCATGCTACCAACAAGGTGAGTGGAGGCAAATCAATTCTTCCCTGTAGTGTCACCATCTTCCAAATCACTGCAGCCTCGGGGGTAACAGGTCTGATGTGACATTACAGCAGACTCTAGTCTTTGTCTGCTTTCTCTCACTCTCTCTCAGTTTGGCTGCAGCACCCTCCGCGTTTTACCCAGATTTTAAAATCAGGGACGGTTCAGGCTCATTTTGTATAATGTCTGGTTCATGTTTACCTCATGCTACGTGTTCAGTGGCAGTGGTTTTTCCAGTAACAGGAGCTGTTGTCAGACTGGCACTGGAGACCAGTATCCTGGGTTTTCGGTTGTGGGAGTTGCCTGTGGTGTGGGAAACAACAGCACTCCAGTTAAAGAATTTGGCAGAAATGGGATTTCATATTCATATTTTCAGTAGTGTATTATCACCTAAAAATAAGACTCGCTGCTCTTGCCAAACACAAGGTTTTTAGTTGATAGACTGTTTCTATTTTTTGCATCAAGTTTAATTTGTTTCATTCTAATATTGGTGAAATTAAAATGATTTGGGAGACCAATATTAAAACCCAAATAAATTACCAATATCTTTTTTGATATTTTGTTATATTGTCTGGGGTCATATATGTTAAATAATCATTAAAGGTTAAAGGCTCCCTAAAGAGAACTCTAGTTGTGTTACAGGGTAGTGTTTTTTTTATGTGTGGATCCCCTGTTTGTTTAAACCCTGCAAAGGTAGGGAAGATGAAACTGCGTGATGGTAAAGATGTAGGCCTAAAC